>JABUQX010060863.1:32500-80959 GCA_015478945.1 Trachelipus rathkii | reverse complement strand
GCAACCCTAATTTTGGCAACCCTTCGAAGCAGGGTTGCGCCAAACGGTTGGGTAAGCAACCGTTTGTACGTATTGGCCCCCCTATTTTTGACCCACGGTATTTTTGTCCTTCATGGGTCAATTTTTACCCACGGTAATTTATTGTCCTTCCTTTAGGGGCTTAGCTTTTTTGATGTCTTACCTTGTTTGACCATGATAATATTTTAGTCTGACCTTGCCATATACCATGGGTCAATTTTTGCCACGCCAGTTTTCTGGCCATCTTTCGTGCGCCTACCCGGTCACAATATTTCGTTCCCCTAACTTGAACGCATGTATGGTCTAATCCAACTTGAACGCATGTATGGATCTATCCTAACTTGAACACCTACACACACACACACACACACACACACACACACACACACACACACACACACACACACACACACATACACTCACACTCATACACACATTCACTATGACACTTACACTCACCCATGATATTGCACTTCAACATTTACACTTATTACACAGTAACAAAACACATATCACACCCTTGACAGATACCATGGGTCAATTTTGGCCCACGGTAATTTTTTGTCCTTCCTTTAGGGACTTAGCCCTTTTTTTGATGTCTTAACCTTGTTTGACCATGATATTTCGGACTTGACCTTGCCATATACCATGGGTCAATTTTGACCCACGCTAACTTGATGGCTTTGATGGTTCCCAATCACCGTAAGAAGTATCTAGTGATGTTCTATTAGTGTTCTATGAGTATTAGATGAGTGCCAGGTGAGTGCCAGGTGAGTGCCAAGTGAGTGCCAATGAGTGCCAATGAGTGCCAAGTGAGTGCCAATGAGTGCCAAGTGAGTGCCACATAGTGCCAAGTGAGTGCCACATAGTGCCAACTGAGTGCCACTTTTTTCAAGCCTTTTCTAGCCTCCCCTGAGCCTAGAATAGCCCTAATATGGGTGTCTACCCCTAGGTAATAAGGTATGAGGAATCGATTGGTGTATATTACAAGTTGCTAGGATGCTTCCTACTATGAGTTAGTCTTTTTCTAACACTTATACACACTATGACACTTATAAGCGCTTACACTCTCCATAGACACTTACATTAAACCATATACACTTACATTCACACCATCACACAGATACACTTACACTTACACTCACACACTCGATATTTTGATGCCTCAACTTTGATGCCTCAACTTTGATGCCCCAGCATAAATGCCTCAGCATTGATGCCTCAACTTTGATGCCCCAGCATTAATGCCTCAGCATTGATGCCTCAACTTTGAAGGTTCATCTTTGATGACGTCATCTTTGATGACGTCATCTTTGATACCATCTATATTGATGATTCATCTTTGATGAAATCATCTTTGATGGCTCATCTCTACCCTACATCAAAGAACAGAGTTAATATTAATGTCTTCCCCTAGATCATAAGCTACCCACCAGGGCGCAGCGTGCGCCCTCCGCGCAAAGACAGCCAACCCCGCACCCGCAGGTGCGTCCCGCCGCGTCCCCGCCCGAAAATATATATACTATAAGTCATTCATTTTTATTTCATACTTAAACATTTTTATTAAAAACATTTTCGCGAACCTAAAACTGTAACTCATTACAGACCTATTATTTAACACATATATTTATTAACATTATTTTTACTTAATACTTTTTACTTAATACTTTTTAATTTATAAATTTTTAAAAATTGTATGTAAGAAGAAAAAAACCAGAGTGTCTGATATATAAACATTTTATTTTACTACAACTGTACGAAATTTTATTAAAAACATTAACATTACATACCTTAAAGCAGTAAATCAGTAAATCAATAAAGGTGTTACCTAACACCAAGAGGGGATTAGTATGCTTTTGTTTTACTGCTTTACTGCTTTAACTCATGTTTTACTGTTTTAACTTATATGTTTTACTGCTTTAACTCACATATTTATTAACATTACATACCTTAAAGCAGTAAATCAGTAAATCAATAGAGGTGTTACCTAACACCTAGGGGGGATTAGTATGCTTTTGTTTTACTGCTTTACTGCTTTAACTCATGTTTTACTGCTTTAACTCATGTTTTACTGCTTTAACTCATATGTTTTACTGCTTTAACTCACATATTCATTAACATTACATACCTTAAAGCAGTAAATCAGTAAATCAATAGAGGTGTGACCTAACACCAAGGGGGGGATTAGTATGCTTTTGTTTTACTGCTTTACTGCTTTAACTCATGTTTTACTGCTTTAACTTTCTGCTTTACTGCTTTAACTTTCTGCTTTACTGCTTTAACTTTCTGCTTTACTGTTTTAACTTTCTGCTTTACTGTTTTAACTCATATATTTATTAACATTATGTTTTTTATTTTGTTTTAATACTTTTTATTTATTTTTATTATTATTTTTATTTATTTTTATATTATTTTATTATTTTTTATTATACTTTAGTGTTATTTACTTCATGCCTAATTGTTATTATTATTTAGAAACACACAACACACCACACACACACACGTCACACAAACAAACACACATACACTTACACATATACACACATTCACTATGACACTTATACACACATTCACTATGACACTTACATTTTACCCATAGACACTTACATTTACACTTATACACATGCGGTCACACACACACATTCACTATGATACTTATACACACATTCACTATGACACTTACATTTGTCCATAGACACTTACATTTACACTCAACAACTCACACAGATTTACTTACACTCACAAGATTTACTACACTCACCAGATTTTACTTACACTCACACAGGATTTACTTACAGCACAGATTTAGCTTACACTTGCACACAATTACACACACACACACACACACACAGCACACACACACCACACACGCACACTAACTTACACATATAACGTATAATTATTAAAACATTTTATGTTTTAAATTAATCATTTACATTTATATTACTCATTCAAATATAACCAAAATTATTTCAAAGTTTCTTGAAAACTTCTATAATAATCAATCATTATCTTTGAAGAAAGAATTTTAATTATTAACTTTGTTATACTTTTTGTTTATAAATTTTATAACTATCAAGTTATTAAAATAACTTTTACTAAAATTTTATGAAATTTTATTAAAAACATATATTTACGTACCTTAAAAGCAATTAAATCAGTAAATCAGAAGTGCCAGCCCCTAGCACCCTCTACATCAAGCTATTCCACGTTTTGTTCTATTGACTTACTGCTTTAGCATCATCTTTAGCAATGTAATAAGTATAAAATAATAACAAAATAAGTTTCTTCTCTGCTAACATAACATGATATTTTATTAGAAATATTCTAATTTTTATTTTAAAATAATCAATTATTCACTACATTTATATTATTCACTGTCGATGTTAACTAAAAATATTCAAAGTTTTTTTAAATAATTGCGGGTTTTCTTTATTATTATTATTATTATCTATGTACATTGACAACCCATCACGAGAAAACACACCAACCCGCACTCCTTACAGATACGAAACTGACCTCTTCTCTGTAAAATGTGTTTAAATAATACTTTAGGTCTAAATTTAGGATAATTCTTTTTGTAACCCGAGCGATTTAGACCTAATTCCAGGTCCAAAATATATTTCAAATGACTTTTTTCTGAAAAAATGTGGTGCAATAACTACGTTAGGCCTAAATTTAGGCCTAAATTAGGATAAGCCTTTTTTGTAAGACGGGCTAATTTAATCCTAATACCAGGTCAAAAGGTAATTCCCGTATAGACAAGATCATTGTTATTATTATTTTTATAAATATATTTCAAACTGAAACATGCTGGATCGGTAAGATCCTTTAAGCAGGTAAAAAGGAAATGTTTTCTACTTGTGATTGGTCGGGGTAATCCTTATCTCTATATGACCTCGTATGTGATTGGGCGAGAATTATTTATCGTCTTTTGAAAATTAACGTTGTTCTTTAAACTTGTATTTGAGCAGGTGTGTGTTTTATTATCTTTTAGACCAAACTCATTTTAAAATCATAGTCATTTTAGCTGTTAAGCGGTGCACAAGTTATCTGATTTGTATTAAAAGTGTTTTATTTTTACTAAGTGTATATCATATTTATAATAAATACTTACATTGAGGAATAATTATTAATTTCACTAGAATAGATAATAATTAATTCACTAGTTCATAACTAACCACCAGGCTAGCTGCCCCCCCGTAAATTTAGTTATATTTGAATGAGTAGTATAAATGTACGTGTTTAATTAAACATAAAATGTTTTAATAATATACGTTATATTGTAAGTAGTGTGCGTGGGTGTGTGTGGTAGTGCGTGTGTGTGTGGTGTAAATCTTGTGTGCAAGTGTAAGTAAATCGTGTGTAAGTAAATCTGTGTGAGTGTAGGTAAACTGTGTGTATGTAAGTAAATCTGTGTGAGTGTAAGTAAATCTGTGTGTGAGTGTAAGTGTAAATGGTTTAATGTAAGATGGGTAAATTTAAGTGTCATAGTGAATGTGTGTATAAGTATCAAAATAGTGAATGTGGTGGTGTGTTGACCGCATTGTATAAGTGTAAAATGTTAAGTGTCTATGGGTAAAATGTAAGTGTCATAGTGTATGGTTGTATAAGTGTCATAGTGAATGTTGTATATGTGTAAGTGTATGTGTGTGTTTGTGGTGTGTGTGTGTGTGTGTGTGTGTGTGTGTGTGTGTGTGTGTGTGTTCTAAATAATAATAACAAATAGGCATGAAGTAAATAACAGTAAAATAATAAAAATATAAAATAATAATAAAAATAAATTTAAAAAAAAATAATAAAATAAATAAAGTATTAAAATAAAATAAAAAACATAATGTTAAAAAAAATATAATGAGTTAAAGCAGTAAAGCAGAAAGTTAAAACAGTAAAGCAGAAGTTAAGGCAGTAAAGCAGAAAAGTTAAAGCAGTAAAGCAGAAAACAAAAAACCAGTAAAACATGAGTTAAAGCAATAAAGCAGTAAAACAAAAAGCATACTAATCCCCCTTGTTGCTCACCCCTCTATTGATTTACTGATTTCTGCTTTTAGGTATGTAATGTTAATGAATATGTGAGTTAAAGCAGTAAAACATGAGTTTAAGCAGTAAAACATGAGTTAAAGCGGTAAAAGCATGAGTTAAAGCAGTAAAGCAGTAAAACAAAAGCATACTAATCCCCCCCATGGTGTTAGGTAACACCTCTATTGATTTACTGATTTACTGCTTTAAGGTATGTAATGTTAATAAATATATGAGTTAAAGCAGTAAAACATATGAGTTAAAGCAGTAAAACATGAGTTAAAGCAGTAAAAGCAGTAAAACAAAAGCATACTATCCTCTTGTGTTAGGTTACACTTGTGATTTACTGATTTTACTGGCTTAAGGTATGCTAATGTTAATGTTTTTATAAAATTTTCGTACAGTTTGTAGTAAAATAAAATGTTTTATATATCAGGCACTCTGTTTTTTTCTTCTTACATATATTTTTAAAAAATTTTTATAAATTAAAAAGTATTAAGTAAAAGTAATTAGTAAAAATAATGTTAATAAATATTTGTGTTAAAATAGGTCTGAAATGAGTTACAGTTTTAGGTTCGCGAAAATTTTTTTAATAAAAATGTTTAAGTATGAAATAAAAATAAATGACTTATAGTATATATATTTTTTCATTCGCTCGGCGGGTTGCACCTGCGGGTGCGGGGTTCGTGGGACTTCAAGCGGAGAGATCAATGCTGCGTCTGGTGATCAGCTATAGGATAGGTTAGAACCATTAATATTAACTCCTGTTCTTTGAATGTAGGGTAGATGAGCCATCAAAAAGATGATTCATCAAAGATGAATCATCAATATAGATGGTCTCAAAGATGACGGCATTAAAGATGACGTCATCAAAGACGAACCTTCAAAGTTGAGCATCAATGCTGAGGCCATTTATGATGGACAACAAAGTTGGGGCATTCAATGCTGAGCGCATTTATGCTGGGGCCATAAAAAGTTGAGGCATCCAAAGTTGAGGCTTCAAAAATAATCGAGTGTGTGGGTGTAAGTGTAAGTGCATCTGCGTGTGGGTGTGTGTGTAAGTGTATATGGTTTAATGTTTAAGTGTCTATGGAGAGTGTAAGCGCTTATAAGTGTCATAATGTGTATAAGTTTTAGAAAAAGACTAACTCATGGTAGGAAGATCCTAGCAGTTTGTAATATACACCAATCGAATCCTCATACCTTATAACTAGGGGTAGACACCCATATTAGGGCTATTCGGGGCTTCAGGGGAGGCTAGAAAAGACTTGAACTCAGTTGGCACTCAGTTGGCACTATGTGGGACTCACTTGGGCACTATGTGGCAATCACTTGGCACTCATTGGCACTCACTTGACACTCATTGGCCCATTGGCACTCAATTGGCACTCACCTGGCACTCACCTGGCCACACATCTAATACTCATAGAACACTAATAGAACATCACTAGATACTTCTTACGGTGATTGGGAACCTACAAAGCCATCAAAAGTTAGCGTGGGCTTACTTTTTTGTTTTCAAATTTGTGTTCAAAATTGACGCCATGGTATATGGCAAGGTCAAGTCCGAAATATCATGGTCACACAAGGTTAAGACATCAAAAAAAGGGCTAAAGTCCCTAAAGGAAGGGCAAAAATTACAGTGGGCAAAAATTGACCCATGGTATCTGTCAAGGGTTGTTATGTGTGTTTTGTCGTTGTATAAGTGTAAATGTAAGTGCAAGTATCTATGGGTGGATGTAAGTGTCAATAGTGAATGTGTGTATAAGTGTCATAGTTAATGTGTGTTATGTTGTGTTGTGTTGTGTTGTGTGTGTGTGTGTGTGGTGTGGGTGTGTGTGTGTGTGTAAGGTGTTCAAGTTAGGAAAGATCCATACATGCGTTCAAGTTCAGCGCATAGTCCATACATGCGTTCAAGTTTGGAACGAAATATGTGACGGGGGGGCCACAGTGGCCAGAAAATTGGCGTGGGCAAAAAATGACCCATGGTATATGGGAAGGGTCAAGGACTAAATATCATGGTCAAACAAGGTTAGACATCAAAAAAGGGCTAAGCCCCTAAAGGAAAGAAAATAATTACCGTGGGTCAAAATTGACCCATGAAGGACAAAAAATTACCGTGGGTCAAAAATAGGGGGGCAAATACGTAACAACGGTTGCTTACGCAACCGTTTGGCGCACCCTTCTTCGAAGGGTTGCCAAAAATAAGGTTGCCAAAAATTAGGGTTGCAAAATTAAGGGTTCTCAAAATAAATTAGGGTTCTCAAAAAATTTGGATTCTCAAAAAATTTGGGTTCTCAAAAAAATTTGGGTTCTCAAAAAATCCGGGTTCTCAAAAAATCCGGGTTCTCAAAAAATACGGTTCTCAAAGGTCAAGGCCCAAAAAGTTCAAGGCCCAAAAAGGTCAAGGTCAGGTAAAAATTCGAGCTCAAAAAAAGGTCGCGGTCAGAAAAGGTCAAGGGCAGGTAAAAATTGGGTTATCATTTTTTACCCCAAGTGAGACCTCCAATATGGAGTAAAAAATTTGGGTCATCATTTTTCCCCCCAATCTCGTGCTCCAATTGTTGATAATAGTGCATATGATAGTCCCTTCCTACTAACTGAGCCATCTTGACACCGCCAGATTAAGGTCTGTTAGCCAATCTGACCGCCCCCACCCTTTTCGATATGAAGGAATAGAGGTATCGTTCTAAAACTTGGAATATAATCTATGTATCGGTTAAGCTCAAAACAGGGTAAATTTCAAGTCTCTAGGATGTATATAGGGGGTACCTCCCTCCGAGGGTCGACGCGAATATTGCGCTTACGCCCTTGTTGCGGCTGCTGAGCGATCGAAGATTAGGCTTAAAAGTGATTTAGCGCCAGGTGGACACCTGGTCGACCGCGCGAACGTATGTTTGTGATAGTTCGTAAAAAATTGATTCCCGTAGGGAATCAATTTTTGAGCCACCTTCAGCGTTTGCTGCTGCGGTTCCTGCGACTCCGATTCAAGCTTCGGTTCCGACTCTGGTTCCGACTCCGGTTCCGGTCCGTTCTGCATAACCTGTATTGGAGGAGTTGGCATCGGCTCCGGTGCAGGAGCCACTGCGGTGCCGAGTTAATAAACATTCGTATAACAACAATGTTGGTGTCTTTATATAGGTTATTGGGTCTGTAGATTTCGAAAATAATGGTTTCAGAACCATCAAAAAAAAAATAAAATAAAAAATAAATAAATAAATAAATAAATAAATAAATAAAATTTCTTATTCTTTTTATGTTTATAACTGACAAATTTACGTTTTTACATACCCTAAAGCAGTAAATCAGTAAATCAAACCACCATCCAAAAACCCTCCTGACCAGTCGTGATCTATTGATCTATTGATCTATTGATCTATTGATTCAAGTCAAAATTTTTTACTAAAATTGTAACGTTTTAATACCCTAAATGAGTAAATCAGTAAATCAAGCCACCATCCAACCACCCTCCTGTCCATCCGTGATCTATTGATCTATTGATCTATTGATCTATTGATTCAAGTCAAATTTTTTACTAAAATTGTAATGTTTTACATACCCTAAATCAGTAAATCAGTAAATCAAGCCACCATCCAACCACCCTCCTGTCCATCCATGATCTATTGATCTATTGATCTATTGATCTATTGATCTATTGATCTATTGATTCAAGTCACATTTCGAGTATCATTTTGGATAAACATAACATAAAAACAAATTCTTTATACACTGATCAAACAAATATATGCCTAAACGTAAACAAAGTTTTCATCATTAATAAAGCTTACTTATGCATCATCTGAAACATGAATATTATACACAATGACAAACCTAACAATCTTAAAGGAATAAACTGTTAACATTAACAAGTTTTACACTTAACAACAGTAAAAGTAACTAACATAGCATCCAAAGACGTAACTTATTCACACTTTGTCAAGCCGTCTCTAACATACAACTGTTAATTTTTTACATTAATAGGTAATTTTAAAAATTCCACCAATAACTTGTGTAATTTATCATACAGAGCATCGAAAGTATGCTACGTAATAAAGTTTCACATCAATAAAGCTAGCATGGCGTAACTGAAACTAAGAAAATAATGTACAAAGACAAACCCCTAACACAACTTACACACGAATAAACTGTTAACATTAAAAAAGTTCCACACTTAACACCAGTAAAGTAACTAACATTGCTTGCAAAACGTAACCTATTCTTACTTTTTCAAGAATATCTCTAACATATTAACGTTAATCTTACACAGACACACATAACATTAGCAAAAATGTAATCCCATAACCTTGTCCGAGTTATCATACTGATCACGAATATACTCTATAACCGTAATAAAGTTTTCCACACATAAAGCAACATGCGTAACAATGAACTAAGAAAATAATGTACAACGACAAACCTAACACAACTTACACACGAATAAACTGTTAACATTAACAAAGTTCCACACTTAACACCAGTAAAGTAACCAACAATGCTTGCAAAACGTAACCTATTCTCACTTTTTCAAGTATATCTCTAACATATTAACGTTAATCTTACACTGACACACTAACATTTAGCAAAAATGTATCATAACCTTGTCCGATTATCATACTGATCAACGAATATACTCTAACGTAATAAAGTTTCCACATCAATAAAGCTAACATAGCGTAACATGAACTAAGAAAATAATGTACAACGACAAACCTAACACAACTTACACACGAATAAATGTTAACATTAACAAAGTTCACACTTAACACCAGTCAGGAAGTAACTACATTGGCATGCAAAACGTAACCTATTCATACTTTTTTTCAAGCATATCTCTAACATATTAACATTAATCTTACAAAGACACGGGATCACCCCGAAGGGCTGAGGCCAAACACCCGCTAACACCCCTTCGGGGTGATCCACCCCTCTCAGGATTCAGGATTTTCTCTCGGGAGGTGATGTGTTGCTTTAGATACTCTTGGTTAATGAAGGCTGTTTATTCGTAAGTTAGATACGTTATGTTAAATATTATATGACTGTGTGATAATTAACACTGATTTGTTGGAGAAATGGTGAGTTTTGTAAGATATTACTGTGTTAACTGACGATGATGTGTTAGAAACGTGAGCCTAGGTTAAGTTTTTGTTGAGTAATGTTAGGTTTGCCCGAGAATTTTTGCTAATGTCTACGTTTATTCATAGTTCAAATGATGTTATACTCGAGACGAGTGACACTTTGATGAAGATAGTGTCAATTCATAGTTCAAGATGCTGGTATCTGATTGATTGTCACTTTTTTAATGGATTTTTTGTAGATAATACGTTTTAACTGTTGTCTGATTATGCGGGAAAAGCGGGAACATATCGAGTATTGTATGCCTGTTAGCTACTTTACCTCTGATAAGTAGGGAATTTCAGGATGTTAGCTGATTATTCATCGCTAGGTATGTTAGGGTTGCATTTGTACATTATATTCTTAGTTCAGGTTTGATATGTTAGCTTTATTGATGCTAAACTTTGTTGCGTAAGCATTTATTCGTAGGTCAGTATATAAACGAACTTATTTTTTATGTTATGTTTATCCAAAATGATACTCGAAATATGACTTGGCTCAAATAGTTCCAATAGTCATAGGCGGATGGTGGGTAAGGGAACTGCTGGATGGATTGGTTTGAATTTACAATTTACTGTTTACTGGCTTTAAAATCACTAAACTATTACGCTTTACTTGATATTGTTATTCAAAGAACTAATTTTATGTTATGTCAGGTAAAATTTTGTTATTTTTATGTTATGTTTGGTTAAAACTTTGTTGTGTTGCAAGTTTTCATTGGGGAATTTGATTATTTAGACGAGGTTATGATGATTTTTTTTAAATTTCGAATTTGATTTGGAGAATTCGGTACGTTAGCGTTATATTCGTTGTCCGTATGATGATTAACAGGAGTTACTGCTAAATTTTTTGTTAAATATTACGATTTATGTTAAAATTAACATTGATATGTTAGAGATATGCTTGAAAAAAAAGTGTGAATAGGTGTTTTGTACGAAATGTTAGGTACTTTACTGTTGTAAGTGCGGAAGTTTGTTAATGTAAGTAGTTTATTCGTACGTAATTGGGTGTAGCGTTTGTCGTTGTAACATTAAACATTCTAGTTCGGTATGTTATGTTAGTTTTATTGTAGAAACATTATTGTATGTATGTTTTGATGGTTAGTAATAAAAAAACTTATTTTGTGTTATGTTTTTAACCGAAATGATACTCGAAATAGACATGAATCAATAGATCAATAGATCAAAGGTTATGGTGGGAGGGGTGGGGAGGGGTTGATGGTTTGAATTACTGATTTACTGATTTACTGCTTTAAAATAAGTAAACTATTACAATTTAGCTATGATATTTTAATTCAAAGAACTATTTTTATGTTATGTTTGGATAAAACTTTGTTATGTTTACGGTTATTCGTCGTTGTTCTGTATGATAATTAGACAGGTTATGATAAATTTTTGTTAAATATTACTGTGTCATTGTAAAATTGTTAATATGTTAAGAGATATGCTTGGAAAAAGTATGAATACGGTTACGTTTTGTATGCAATGCTATTTACTTTACTGGTTTAAGTGTGGAACTTAGTTAATGTTAGCTGTTTATTAGTGCGTACGTTGTGCTAAGTTTGTCGTTGTACATTATTTTCTTAGTTCATATGGATGCTTGTTAGCTTTAATTTAATGTGAAAAACATTGTTATGTTAGCATATTTTGCTGGTTAGTATTAGACTCATTTTTGAGCTATGGTTTATCCGAAATGGGATAACCGATATGCGACATAAATCAATAGTGTTAATGTAAAATTTAACATTGATATGTTAGAGATATGCTTGAAAAAGTGTGAATAGGGTACGTTTTATAAGTTGTGCTAGGTACTTTACTGTTATTAAGTATGGATCTTTGTTAATGTTAGTAGTTATCGTTGGTCTGTATGATAGTTAGACAGGTTATGATGAATTTTTGTTAATATTACTGTGTCAATGTAAGATTAACCTTAATAGTAGAGATATGCTTGAAAAGTATGAATAGGTTACGTTTTGCATGCAATGTTAGTTATTTACTGGAGTTAAGTGTGGAACTTTGTTAATGTTAACTGTTTATTAGTGCGTAAGTTTGTCGTTGTACATTATTTTCTTAGTTCATATGACGCTATGTTAGCTTTATTAATGGGAAAACATTGTTATGTTAGCATATATTCATGGTTAGTATATAAAAACTCATTTTGTGCTATGTTTGTCCGAAATGATACTCGATACCTAAATATTACCATGTTAATCTAAAAATTAACATTGTTATGTTATAGAGATATGCTTGAAAAGTGTGAATAGGTACGTTTTGGTACACTGTGCTAGGTACTTTACTGTTGTTAAGTATGACTTTGTTAATGTTAGTAGTTTATTCGGCCGTAAGGTGTGTTAGGTTTTTTGTCTTGTACATTAATATTCTTATGTTCTGGTAATGGCTATGTTAGTTTAATTAAGGGAAACTACAATGTTCACGTTTACATATATTCGTTTGGCTAGTATATAAAGAACTTATTTTTGTACTATGTTTATCGGAAATGGTACTCGATATGTGACCTGAATCAAGGACAGATCAAAAGGTTTATGGACGGGAATGGTAGGAGGAGCGGGGAGGGGATGAATGGTTTTTTTTACTGATTCTACTGATTTACTGCTTTAAATTCGGTAAACTATTACACTTACTATGAGAGCTAAGCAAAAAGCTTAAGGCTACATTTAGTTTGGATAAATTTGTTGTAATGTTATCACGGTTTTTGGAATAAAACTTTGGAATATTATCCATGATGAAGCACGTGTTATGCAATATTTAGCTGAGTTTATCAAAATTTTTTGTTAAATATTACTATGATATGTAAAAAACAAAAAAACTTTTTACGGTAGCATATGTCGTTGGTCTGTATGTATCGGACAGGTTATGAAATACGACTTTTTGTAAATGTTCTCTGTCTTTTAGATGGCTGGTTATATGTTCGGAGATAGGCTTGGGAAAAAGTAAGAATAGGTTAGTTTTTTTGCATCAATGTTAGTTACTTACTGGTTGTTAAGTGTGGAACTTTGTTAATGTTACAGTTTATTCGTGTGTAGTTTGTGTAGGTTTGTGTTTGTACATTATTTTCTTAGTTCATGTTACGCTATGTTAGCTTTAGGATGTGGAAAACTTTATTACGTTAGAGTATATACGTTGATCAGTATGATAATTGGACAAGGTTATGATAATTTTGCCTAAATGTTAGAGTGTCAGTGTAATGATAACGTTAATATTGTTTAGAGATATGCTTGAAAAAGTGAGAATAGGTTTTTGCAAGCAATGTTAGTTACTTTACTGGTGTTCAGTGTGGAACTTTGTTAAATGTTAACAGTTTAATTTCGTGTGTAAGTTGTGTTGGTTTGTCTTTGTACATTATTTTCTTCGTTCATGTTATGCTATGTTTGCTTTATTGATGTTGGAAACTTTAATTACGTTTAGCATACTTTGATGCTCTTGTATGAATATCTACACAAGTTATGGGAAATTTTGTTACAATATGTACATGTTAGATGTAATTAACTTGTTATGTTAGAGACGTTTGACAAAGTGGTGAATAAGTTAACGTCTTTGCATTCTATGTCAGTTATTTACTGGTGCTAATGTGGACTTTGTTAACGTTAACGTTTATTCCTGTTTAAGATGTGTTAGGTTTGTCATTGTGTATTATATTATAAGTTCAAGATGAATGCTAAGTAAGCTTTATAATGTGAAACTTTGGTTACGTTAGCAATATATCGTTGATCAGTGTATATAAGAATTTGTTGTTTTTATGTTCTGTTTTATCCAAATGATACTCGAAATGTGACTTGAATCAAGTAGATCAATAGATCAATAGATTCAATAGATGGAGAGGAGGGTTTGGATAGTGCAGCTTGATTACTGATTTACTGATTTAGGGTATGTAAACATTAACAATTTAGTAAAAAATTTGACTTGAATCAATAGATCAATAAGATCAATAGATACTTGAATCAATAGATCAAATAGATCACGATGGACAGGAGGGTGGTTGGATGGTGGCTTGATTTACTGATTTACTCATTTAGGGTATTAAAACGTTACAATTTTAGTAAAAAATTTGACTTGAATCAATAGATCAATAGATCAATAGATCAATAGATCACGACTGGTCAGGAGGGTGGTTGGATGGTGGTTTGATTTACTGATTTACTGCTTTAGGGTATGTAAAAACGTAAATTTGTCAGTTATAAACATAAAAAGAATAAGAAATTTTATTTATTTATTTATTTATTTTATATTTTTATTTTTTTCTTGATGGTTCTGAAACCATTATTTTCGAAATCTACAGATCCAATAACCTATATAAAGACACCAACATTGTTGTTATACGAATGTTATTAACTCGCCACCGCAGTGGCTCTCCTGCACCGGACCGATGCCAACTCCTCCCAATATCAGGTTATGCAGAACGGACCGGAACCGGAGGCGGAACCGGAGTTGGAACCGGAGTCGGAACCGAAGCTTGAATCGGAGTCGCAGGAACCGCAGCAGCAAACGCTGAAGGTGGCTCAAAAATTGATTCCCTACGGGAATCAATTTTTTACGAACTATCACAAACATACGTTCGCGCGGTCGGCCAGGTGTCCACCTGGCTAACTCACTTTTAAGCCTAATCTTCGCTCGCTCAGCAGCCGCAACAAGGGCGTAAGCGCAATATTTTTCGGTCGACCTCAGGGAGGTACCCCTATAACATCCTAGAGCTTGAAATTTAACCCTGTTTTGAGCTTAACCCATACATAGATTATATTCCAAGTTTCAGAACGATACATCTATTCCTTCATATCGAAAAGGGTGGGGGCGGTCAGATGGCTCCATCACTACCTATATATATATATATATATATATATATATATATATATATATATTATTATGGAAATATAATATATATATATATATATATAATATTATATATATATATAATAGCTATTATTATATAAATATATATATATATATATATATATAATATATATATATTATATATATATATATATATTATATATATATATTATAATTTTATATTGTATATATATATATATATATATATATATATATATATATTTATATTATATAATATATATAATTAATATATATATATATATATATATATATATATATATATATATATATATATATATATATTATATATTATATAGGGCGTTAACCAGAAATTTTTTTTCGGGATAGGTTTTGGTATTAAGAATTATAATATATATATATTTTATATATATAAATATATATCTATATATAATATATATATATATATATATTTATATATATATATATATATAATATATATATATATATATATATATATAATATATCCCCTGAAAAGGGTATGAATTTCTTTACTGTTTGGTGTTTTATTTTCTTGATACTACACATTGAGCATGGCCATAGCCGATTGAGAACCATACGATGGGTCTTTATCGTGTCCCCTCCGTCCCCCAACGAGTGCATGTGCATTTGTTGTGCATTCGTGCATTAGCATTTGTCACATGCATTATCTTTCAACCTTCTTTCTTTCCCCTCATTTTTCATAAATTTTCCGTCTTTTCAATCCACCTTTATCACAGTTTCTATACTTTTTTTTTTCTTTTGAATTCCTACCCATTAGTCCCTTTAATTATTTGTATAAGGTTGCCCTCCCTTTTTTCCCATCACAGCCCCATGGGCTATCCGGTGCCTCTTCCCGCATGGGTTTTCAGTTAACGTCACACTTCCTCCCCGTGGATGAGGGTACAGATAAAACCGGTCCTTTAGCTCACCTTTGACAGGGCCGCCAATTGTAGGGAATCTGAGTCTTAGCTAACCACTGTTCTGCACTTTGTTGTAAAATCTCGGGCTCTACGTGAAGACATAAAGCTCCGTGCGGTATACGGGGGGGGGGGAGTAAACCAACGTAGAGTTCCAGGAGGGGGATCTTCACGAGGCCACTCCCACAGCCTACTCTACGGGGTAAAGTCCTGGGAGTTGTATGGGTTTCTGGCCTGTAGCCTATTGTGGGAAGAAGGATCACCCTCCCTTATGAAATTTACGCCTTTCCAGCTCATCATGTTATTTACTTTCATGTTTCATTTGTTTTATTGTCATCCCTGGCCATTCATGGAGACGAAGTTTGTGGTTTAATTTTTGGCATGTAAATGTCAATTAAAGAAAAAACATTATTAAATCAAGGTGAGTTTAGCAACAATTACCATCTGTCATGTTCCCAGTCTGCCCTCGGTTCTTACTACTTCTATACCAGCAAGTATTTCGGCTATTCTTCCTTCTCCTGCACCTGAAAGTTCTTTTTATAACC
The DNA here is from genome assembly GCA_015478945.1 of Trachelipus rathkii. NCBI lineage: Eukaryota > Metazoa > Arthropoda > Malacostraca > Isopoda > Trachelipodidae > Trachelipus > Trachelipus rathkii. The sequence continues at coordinate 64,504 of JABUQX010060863.1, read as the reverse complement.
TCAGCAATTCGTCTCCTGATATTCCCCTAACACACCAGGTGCCCAAATGGTTAGGGCAATCCCGCAAAGGTGCCCCCCGTCATAGTCGTTCTCACTCGTTTACTCGATATGCTGCTCCCCTCTGGGAATGCCAGCCGATACATCATTCCAGATATATTACTTATTGCAATCCATTACCTCCAAAGCTCTTACTGAGCAAAGAACCATTCTTCTTAGCGTTATACTTGAAGAAACTTTAGGAGTTGAAAACCCTCCAGTCACATTAATGAGAAATAGGTCCCTTCTCGTTCAAGCTTCTACTCGGAATCAAAGTTTTATTTTGTCATCCTTAACGTCTCTTGGAAACATTCCTCTTATTTCTACTCCTGATGAAATAAAAAACAAATCTAAAGGCAATATTTATTCTTTTTGAACAGAAAGACGAAGATATTGCTGTTATTTTGAGAAATCTCCAGCAGAAAAGATTTTCCGCTACAAACATTTATAGCATTTCCCCTCGTCGGGACTCGCCTGACACCCCAAATCCTAGTTTACTGCTGACCTTTAATACCCTTCATCCACCTTCAAAGGTGAAGTTATAGTGTTCGTACGTTTACTCCATGACCCAGACGTTGCTTTAAATGTCAACGGTTTGGTCATCCCCGAAAATACTGTAGGGTGACGCATGGAATAATGCCAGTCTGCGGAGATTATTTTCACATTCCTGTGAAAATACACCACGCTGCAAAAACTGTGGAGCCCCCTCAGTGCTTCTTTCTTAAAATGCTCGCCTTACCTATTCAAACAGGAGGTTTTGGAGTTATGTATCATACATAAACTGAGCGGGAGAAATGCGATATACTAGCTCCATGAAAAATATCCTACAAGGCAAAGGCAATCTTATGCTACAAATACAGCAGCCCCCATGCCTCCACGTGTTAGTCCACCGACACAACTTCAAATCCCATAGAACTCTCTCCCAAATCCAGCGAATTCAGGCAGTTTTTATGTCAACCTGCCTGCCTGTATTGCCATCCTACCGACTTCTCAAATAATACAATATAGCAGCCCTTGATCAATCTCCTGTCCGAAAAAATGCCATCACCAATCTACCCCGAGTACTGATTTCAACTAACCCATCAATATGAAACTAGTTGGTTTTCCCAAAATTCCCAAAGAACCAAAAACAAAGCTTTGCAAAATTTCCCTGCAAGACACAAAATAGTTCCAATACATACCGTCGATAGTTGCCAACTCAACGCAAGAGGACTGTTTCTCTGTCCCTAATCGCCTTCACTATTACTCAAATTCCAGAAAAAAATGTTCCTAAACACAAAGAAATGAATAATCACCAAGCTAAAGATTATTCGTTAAAATACAAAGCATCCGAATTTCTAAACACAAAACATATTAACCTAGATAAAAAACTGGCAGCTCAGAAGAAGACTCGCCATAGTCTATTAGTGAGACAAAAACATGACTTCAAATAGATTGTACCCAAACAATCACAGCCTTATCGAACAACCACCAATTCACCCTTCTAATAATCTGCAAGATAATTCCAGCTCTTCTGAATCCCTCTTATACCTACTTTTCTTTCGAATTTTTCGGCTCAGGACTCCCCTAAGGATTCCTATACTTAGCGGTTCTGATTGAATAAAGCTCCCACAGAGCCTGATGTTACCGACGTACTCTCTTCTAATACTTCCTGCGCTTCGAGAGAAGCTGAATGGAAAACTGGCGGCATGAAAGGGGACCCAGAGGTCTCCATTCTGAACTCAAATTGTCTAGTCTCCCAAAATCTTCGCATGATGACTTACTGGCAAAATCTGCAGTTCAGACTTTGTCACCAACGTAATCCTATATTGGTACCAATATCGGCAACCTCCACACCTTTTCAAATTTGCACCTTTCTGGCGAACACATCCTTCCCTATTTCCATGGAAACAACTCCATATCCCCCCCCTCATTTCTGATCTGCTTTGCACATGAGCACTTTGGTTGGCTCTTCTACGACCACCAATTCCCCAATAGGATGGACTTGGTTGAACTCAATTTAATCTTTCAATATTATGGTGAGGCCATTCAACAAAATACCACTGAAAACTCTTTCCCAAAAGCGGTCGTACAACCCGAATCTCTGTTGTGTGACTATTCTTTACCACCAGGATTTATTGCTCCTCCTCGTCGAGACCCATGTCTCAGCCTTTCCTCTCCATCTGAATCACATCCAACATCCCCTGAGGCCTCGTAGCTACATTGTCCTCAAAAGACCATCCTCATTATATTTAGAATAACGTATCATGTCCACCTTCCTTCAATGGAATTATCCTGGCTACTACTATAATTTTGAAGAACTTATTCAACTAATAAAAATATGTACACCAAAGTGTATATGTTTGCAGGAACTTCGACTATGCCGTGGCGACTTCTTTCAACCGTCAAAATATAAATCGCCGCTAACCTCTATAGAAAGAGGTGACAATGATAATGGAGGTGCAGGGATAATCATTCATAAATCTGTTCCAGATTCTCCAATCCCTCTTCAAACTAGTCTTCATGCAGTGGCAGCACAAATGCATTTGTCCAGCGACCTTACTAGTGAGTTTACTAAGGTCGACTTAGCTGATCTTTTTAAGCAGCTCCCTACTCCGATTGTTTTTCTAGGAGACTTCAACATCCGCCACCCCTTATGAGGCGATTCTGTTACCTCGTTTAAGTCCAAGATCCTTGTAGATCTTCTAACATCCTTTTCCCTTGGATGCCTTAACATAGGATTTCCTACATATGAACGTTTAGATACATACACTTCTTCCTGTATTGATATTTTCTTTTGCTCAAATTCTCATATGGATCGCTTTACCTGGTCCTGCTTTGATTATTTATACGGCAGGGATCATAGCTCAATAGCTTTAAAAGAGTTTGTACCGAGCCCAATGTTAAAATTCAATCCCAGCTGGCGCTATGACCTAGCGGAGTGGGCTCCTTTTAATCAGGCTACAGCTATCCCACTTTATCCTTTTAATAAGCGGTTTCCGGCTGTTGATGATGCTTTTCACTTCTTTCAGCAAGTTGTCATCACAGAAGACGAAGCTTGCATTTCGCAGGCGGTCGGCAACCTCTTGGTGGTCCCAAGAATGCATACAAGCTAACCGAGAGAAGAAGAAACTCTGCAGGCAATACAAAAGACCCCTAAATCCCCAAACATGATTATATTTAACATCTGCGGCGAGAACTCGGCGAATTAATTGCCAAACACGTAAACAATATTTTCGAACATATTTCGACTATCAACTCCACAACTCCCCTTTCTTCAGTGCGGAAAGTTGCACAGAAAATATCTCGTCACTCCAACAACTCCTCACCATGTCCTCCGTTATGGAAATGATACAACCAACACGATCTCACTCCTGCTGCTGTTGCAGATGCATTAGGTTATAGTTTTGCTTGCCACACGAGCTCTTTTCGCTATCCTGAAGCCTTTCAAAAATTGAGAAATTGAGAACTAACACTGCACTGCCAGACTTCTCAACAGGGAAAGATCATACCTATAACTGTCTATTTACACTTGCAGAGTATCAAACTGCATTGGCGAATAGCAAAGATGGTGCCCTTGGCCCAAACATGATTTCGTACATCATGCTCTGTCATATTCACCCAGCGTTTTTGCTGAATCTGTATGACAGAATCTGGATCGAATCTTCTTTTCCATCTATTTGAACTACAGCTTTTGTAATCCCTATCCCCAAACCTAGGAAAATCCGAGAAAAATTTGGTTGACCTGTCATACCTGTAAATTAATCAAGAAAATGGTTTCAGGTCGCCTTCTCCCCGTTCTGAAGAATCGCTAGCCTTTTTCAAACTTTCAGTTTGGTTTCCGCAAAAATCTTCCGACATCGGATCCCTTGATAAAACTGGACCTTGACATCCGGAAAGCTTTCTCAATTGATGGGATGGTTCTTGATGTCTTTTTTGACCTTGAAAAAGCTTATGACACAACGTGGGGAACTGGGGTTCTCCTTAAACTCCAATTGCTTGATTTCCCAGGACAAAGCCCTCTTTTCATTAAATGCCTTCTGTCAAATAGATCCATCCAGGTTCTGTGCTCTTCTACTCTGTCACACCACTTTACTCTGGATGAAGGTGTTCTGAAGGGTAGTGTTCTAAGTGTATTACTATTTTCCCTCGGATTTACTGACAGTGTTACTTCTATCCAAGTAACTGTCAATTTTTTTCTCTATGGTGATGAACTTGCGCTATATATAGCCGGTACCAGGATGCCTTTTCTTGAACGGAAACTTCAACTAGCTATTGAGAATATTTCACAATGAGGTAACTTCCATGGCTTCCATTTCTCACCCACCAAAACTTCAGCAGTACTTTTTAAGAAAAAAGGGAATCGAAGAGCCTGCCACCTTCCTCCGGCGAACCTAACTTTATATGATTCTCCAATTCCTGTAACTTCACAAGTCAAATTTATAGAACTCACCTAGATGACCACTAAACATACGCATAGCATATTAAACTCCTGAAAACGACTTGTCATCGCGTGATTGACATATTACGTCATCTCGCCTCAAAATCTTGGGGTGCTGATCGCAAGTCTCTTTTACGTCTCTATCGCCTTAATCCGATCGAAGATGGACTGTGACTGTGTACCATATGGCCACGCCTCCCGAACTCCACTACACCCATCCAAAACGAGGCGATCCGTATCTCCACTGGAGCCTTCCGATCGTCCCCCGGGTGAGCCTTGAAGTTGAATCCAATGTGATTCCACTCTCTTTTCGAAGGGATTACATCATGTGTACAAGTTATCCTCGCTTCCAAACCCCAACACCGTCTGCTCTTACACCGATTCTACGGAAGATACCGCACAATCCTAATTACTGGCCATTTGCAAACACAGTTTATAATATTCTTAACTTCTTCAACATCCATTTGCAAAAGGTGCTGCCTTTCTCTTATGACGAAGGGTATACACATTTGCTATTCCCTGCTCCCACCATTTTCCTGGTCCTGACCTCTCTCTCTCTCTAAATCTAGCCACCCTGCTGCCTTGTTAAAGGCATCATTCCTATCTCATTCCGCAGTTTACGGTGGATTTACTCCCGTGTTTACTGACGGCTGTAAAACAGGGGACAGTGTGGGTGCGTCTGCTACCTCTTCCATACCCTCACCCTCATGCTTCAATTTTTACTGCAGAATTAATGACTATAATGATTGTCCTTTCTCGTCTATTCCTTAACCAAGACCACTCTTATGTCAATTATTCAGATTAGCTCAGCGCACTCCAGGCGCTTAAAACCCCTTTTTGTAAAAACACAATGGTATCCGCTGTGCAAAAATTTCTTCGGCTGCGCCATTCCCGTAAGAAACAAATCATACCATGTTGGACCCCTCTCATGTAATGGTAACTGGCAATGAAATCGCCGACAGAGAGACCAAAATGGTCGCCACTTCTTTTCGGAGCTGTTCCAGGTACCTTCCGGATGCCATTCGACAAGGTCGCCTCCCATCAACTGATTTTTATCCTGCTCCGACAAGGCTTCCGGTCTTATTGGCAAGAGCAAATTGACGATGCGATCAGCGGGGAGCGAAACTTAGAAATATAAAGCCGACATTGGAGTGTGGTCTTCCTCTCACAGACGAAAGCGCTTACACGAGGTGATACTTGCACTCCTCCGTATTGGCCACACCAATATCATTCACAGCCACTACATGTCACGGGACCTTCCTTCCAACTGCAAATTTTGTCGTCGCCATACCCACAATCTGTTCACCGTATCTTCATTGATTGTCCCCAACTGGACCCCATTCGCCGTCGCCTTCTTTCCATTTTTCTTTCCATTACACTTTAAGGGTTATCTCTCATGGCGCATCGCCAGATTCCCATGCTTGGTAACTTTATTTTCTCGCATCTTCAAGAACTGAATATTCTTTATAATATATGATTTTGTTATGTAATATTAGGACTATTTATAAAAATATAAGGACATCGTTTTATCTAGTTTTTTTTTTATTATTGGCTGAATATTCATTTCACCATCCAAATTTTTTGACGTTTAAAATATGTATAAGTCAGGACCCACCCATGGAGTTGATTATTCAACCCAGTGTGGCCGCTTTCTGTGAGCCGGGGTGCCTATATTAGCTTTCCTCTTCTCCTTCTCTTCTTAGCGAATATTGGTCGATTTTTAGCTAAATACTTCAGATACATTTAAGGTATTCTAAGATATCTTATATATATATATATATATATATATATATATATATATATATATATAGAGTAGAGAGAGAGAGAGAGAGAGAGAGAGAGAGAGAGAGAGAGAGAATATATATATATATATATATATATATATAGAAAGTATATATATATATATATATATATATATATATATATATATATATATATATATATATATATATATATATATATATATATATATATATATATATATATATATATATATATCCTTATTTAAATACAAGGTAATAAAATAATCTATCTTTGATAACAATTTCAAAATAAAATAAAAATGTTATTTTAGGCATACAAAATCCTACTTTTTGCTCTCTTAACAGCGAAATATTTGATAACTTCTTCCTTTTATATCGTTTAGCTATGATGAAGACTTATTGAAGTCAATTCTTTTAGTCTTTTCTTTCCTGTAGAATAGAGAAAGTATGTTTTGAGTCGTTTCAGAATTGAGACCTATCTTTCTGGAGTGCACGTTGCGAGTGAGATATGCGCTAAAATCCTTAACTATCTAAATGTGACTTTATTACAGATCAAATTTATTTATAAAATTCGCAAAATGTTTGATAGATATCGAAGAAATGACTTTACTAAGATTGATAAGTCTGGATCTATGACTCACAAATTTTCTCACTAAATGGTTTGAAAAGTCATCAAGAAAAGGAATTCCAAGATCTTAATATCTTTTCATTTTACATTTATTCTGAGGTGCGGCATTCCCATTTATTCATTAACAGAAAACAGATGGATGTTCTGTCACAACTTCAAAAATGTTTTAAAAGTTTTCATTAATGTTTTAGCGACAATATTTCAAAACGTGCATCACATTTTCAATATGATTAAGAGCAGCTGCTGTCACTAATGATGGAGACTGCAATGTAGTACATAATGGAAAAGTGAAGGAGAACAAATTAGAAGTAGTAATTAAAGTTACATCAAATTCGCTAATGATTACAAATTTCCAAAGATTTGAGGTTTTTTGAAGATGGTTTAACATCCTGATCCATCTTAAGCTCATCTAAAGCTTCAGCAATTGCTTTTAAAGATTCCCTAAATCCAAACAATCCATCGTAATTTTGCATCCATCTTGTTTTGTATATCCGTGTTAGTTTTGCCCATTTTGTCTCTGGGAAAATCTTTCTAATATTTTCTCTTAAAATAGTTGACCTCCCCCGAGTGATCTAAAACAGTGCCCAGTTGTGTTCACTGTGCCAATAAAGTTTTTAATGTATGTACTTCATCTGCATGTAAACTGCAATAAACTTACAATGCAGCTGGATATTTTCGACTGCTTGAACACTTCTAAAACTTTTGTTCATTGCTTCTTCTTCATCATATATTTATCCAATCAGAAAGTCACTATTTATTTCAGCAATCGCAGTATTGTCTCCAATAGAGATTCTCCTTTAATGCTTTCAACAGAAACTTAATACCTTGTTTATTGTTGTTCTACTACCTACATATATATATATATATATATATATATATATATATATATATATATATATATATATATATATATATATATATATATATATATTTATATTTATATTTATAGTGTCTATATATATATATATATATATATATATTAAAAAAATATTTTTATTTATTTTTTTATTATATATATATATATATATATATATATATATATATATAAATATATATATATACATATATATATTATTACATATAAGGTTGTTATTATATAGTTATATATATAAGAAGAAGAGATATATATATATATATTATATTATTATATATTATTATTATTACATATATATATATATATATTTTAATATGAGATAAACAATCTATAGAGATATTATATATATGTTATTAGTTAGCATACATATATGCTACTACTATATATATTATATATAGTTAAGGTTGGCTACAAGGCTGCTGTACATATTATATTGAAGAAGGTTACTACATATACATAAAGGTTGGCTGGCGTATACATATATATATATATATATATATATTTAAAGTTCTTGATTGAGTGTCCATAAATTACGTACGTGAAAAAGGTTGTGGTCTTTGATAGTATTATGAAGTGTTCAAAGGGGTAGGTACCGTGCTTTATATTAGAGCAAATAGTAAAATCATAACAAAATGAAAAATCAGCTTCTCTGTCCAGTCAGAAAAAAATGATGTTTATCTTAAATTACTAAAACAAGTAAAATATGATTTAAGTAATATTACTTACCTCAGGACCTACCTTTGTAACGATACGTTTTGACATATTATACGTCAACAGTTTTTCTCATGCTAAGAACCAGCGAGCATTATTGAATATGCAATATCTGTTTTCATCTTTACTATTGATGGTAGGTAGATCGAATGAAAATCACGTGGTGGAAAAACAAATTTGCTCTGAACTTATTTTCTATATAATGCAGTTTAGATGTTATGTTTATTGCACATTATACAGGGAAGAAGAGCATTTAATAGGGTTGAATGGTGTATGTCACCAAGCGAACTCGACCAACCAACACAAGATTCAGAGATTAAAAACATACGCCAAAGTGCGAACAGTTCCCGAAAACTAGGCACCTAAATAGTCAGTTGGAGCAACTAGTCACCCTAACAAATTTGCTTTTATAGGGTGTTCGCTTAGGTCTTTTAAAGATGAAAGTGCATCAAAAGGAATCCGAATGCTATCACCGAAATGAAATGTTTTGAGTGAAATACCACACTAAGAAGGATTGACGAAATTTAAATTTTTGCAAAACCAATTTGTTAGCAACTTAAATAAATTCTCTTTGACGTCAAAGAAAATAAGGAAAGAAAATAATAATAATAATAATAATAATAATAATAATAATAATAATATAATAATAATAATAATAATAATAATAATAATAATAATAATAATAATAATAATAATAATAATAATAATAATAATAATAATAATAATAACGAATTTAAATATATATAAAAAAAAAACTTTATTCATAAAAAGTTGCAAATTTATACAATATTAAAATTACGATATTAATTAATATTACAAAAATATTGCTAACATTTTTAACTGAAAAGAACGGCTGGAGTGACGCGTACTTACTTCCTTTGAGCCCGTATTTTATTTTATGAATTTTAATTATGAGCAAAATATGTATGATATTAGAAAAAGTATATGCATATACATACATAGCGAATTCAAAAGTAACTAAAAAAATAACAATGATAATAGTCATATTTAATAATAAAAAAAATTAAAATATTAATAATAATAATAAAAATAATAATAAAAATAAAAATTAATAATATAGATAATAATTAATAATAATAATAATAAGAATAATAATTAATAATAATAATAATTAATAATAATACTATAAATATTGTACTCAAAAATATCATTAAATAATAAAATAATAATAAATTAAAAATATTTTGGTAACAAAAAAAAATAATAATAATATAATAATATAATAATAATAATAAATAATATATAATAATAATAAAATAATAATAATAATAATAATAATAATAATAATAATAATAATAATAATAATAATAATAATAATAATAATAATAATAATAATAATAATAATAATAATTATAATTATAATTATAATTAGAATAAATTATAATGATAATTATAATTATAAATTATAATTATAATATAATTTATAATTATAATTATAATCTATAATTATAATATAATTATAATTATAATAAATTATATATAATAAAATTAAAACTTATTATTAATATATATAATTATTATATAATATAATACAATATAAATAATACTATTATACATATAAATATATTATATATATACTATAATCATGGCTATTACTTGAGAGGTTTGACTTCCTAGTAACGAAAATTCAATAAAAAAGATTTAATCTAATTTTCACTGATTTGATTGTTATATATACATTGAATTATAGGTGTTAAAACCTAACCTTTAATCCTAACCTAACTTAAATCCTAAACCTAACTAACTCATTTGTCCCCCTATTTAACGAGTCAACCTCTTTATAAATGTCCATATTATCTATTATATATATAATATAAGATATATATTTAATATAAATATATATATATTATATTATATATATAATATATATATATATATAATTATTTATAATAATTAATATTATAAAACATTTATTTATTATATATATATAAAATTTCTTGTCTTTTTTTTTTCAAAACTAGTTTTTAGATATTATATATTATTATTATATTATTATTATTATTATTATTATTATATATTTATATATTATTATTATTATTATTATATATTCATTATTATATTCATTATTATTGCTTCATCTATGCATTAGTCTTACAATGTTTTTATTATCTAAACTAATTTCATTACTGATTAAAATAATAATAATAAAATAGATAATAATAATAATATAATAATAATAATATTAAAATAATAAAATAATTAATAATAATAATAATAATATAATAATAATAATAATAATAATAATAATTCCATTAAATTCGTTAATTTATTCAGAGAGGAAAATTAAAACTTGAATTATTTTAATAAAATAGATATTACATAATATTTATAATGCATAATTCAATATTTATAAAGCAAACAAAATTTCAATATATATATTTATTCAAACCTTAAGATAATAATAATAATAATAATAATAATAATAATAATAATAATAATAATAATAATAATAATAATAATAATAATAATAATAATAATAATAATAATAATAATAATAATAATAATAATTTGAGTATCTATTTATAACTCTATCTGTTTAAATTTCCCTATTTGGAAATATCCATATTTAAAACATAAAGATAAATAAATATATTTCTACTTGTGAATATTTCATTCTCAGTTTCAACTTCATTCTCATTACTGTAAAGCCTTTTAAGGTCAACATTAAACCAATGCAGAATAAACAATCTCAAATTTCCATTAAAAAAATATTGCCCGGAGTCATACATGCTAATTAGGTGGAACTGCGAATAATAATTATAGAAAAGAATCAAAATTAACCGAAAGAGTTATTAAATCATTTAAACATTATTTTGTATACAAACCAATTAGATAATTAGGACCGTGCGTTCATGCAGTCAATCAGACTTTGACAGACGAAGCTAACACGATAGCCGTGTTCGGAGAGTCAAGAAAGGCAGATGGTTCATTTTGTTATTGGTCATACTTTTTCACCTGCATTAGTGTTGCGGTTGTCGGCACCTTTGCTACTACTAATTTATCTTTACTATCATAATAAATGGGATATATATATATATATATATATATTATATATTATATATTATATATATACTATTAACTATATATTATATATATAAATAATATATATATAATATATATATATATTAGATAATATAATACTAATTATATAATATAATATATATTATATATAAAAATAGTAGACAAATCAAAGCAATTAAGACGCTAAGTTTAGTAAGTATTCCAATTAAATGACACCGGCTTTCATCAATCTTTATTTGCTTCAACATTATATATTGCAAGTTCTTTTAATAAATTTACATAATAAAATTCTTCTAGATGTTAAGAGGTTACTTTCGATCTTTGCTGAATTACTAGATCCTCTTTTAGACGCTATGAATTGAAGACAAATTGAAGATTTAAATAAAATTGTTAGTTAAAAATATAAAATAATTAAAAACTTAATTATAACTTAGTTATTATTTTGAAAATTGTGATTGAAAAGGAAACAGAAATTATGCAATGGGGGAACGAAGTGTCACCTTGAGTATTTAAAGTTGGAAAGTTTTTAATGCAAAGGAATTCAATGAGTTTGCGTTGTGTGGGGTCGAGAACTTGTAAAATGGGTGTCATGCCATAATGTTTGATTGTTATTGAATGGTTCTTTGTTAGTTTGAAGTGCCGAGTTTTGTAGTCTAATAAATGAGTCATTGTTGTGTTGGTATGTGGCTTTCTAGTGAATATCATAGTTTTCGCCATATTGTTAGGAGGAGGTCCAGTAAAACAAGGATTATTACACATTGGGAAATGTATTTTGAGATGTGTTGATTGGAGCTTTTGAAATACACGTCTTTAGAGAAGATGTTGTGGAGTGGTTTAGTCTTAGATAGTAGGTAAGACCCTTACTTTGACTTCATCAAACTCGGTGCACTTCACTACTTAAACAAATCCAATTCAATCACAACTCACATTAATGCATAGACACCATCTTTACAAGTACTTGACCCCACCAAACGCAAACTAACTCATTGATTCCCTTTGCATTAAAAACTTCCCAACTTTAACATACTACAAGGTGAACATACTCTTGACCCCACCTTAAAACAAATTTGAACACCACACCTGATTTCAAAAAAAATCAAAACTAATTTTTAACTAAATCTGATTTTTATTATTTTAATTTCAGCAACAATCAACAATCTCTTAAACGCAGAATTCATTTAGTCTTCAATTCATAGCGTCTGAAAGAGGCATCTAGTAATGTCCAAAAATCAACAGCTAACGCTCTTAACAGCTAGTAAGACGCATTTTATTATTAAAAGTTTATAAGAACTGAACATATATTTGCCAGTTTATTATTAAATAATCAGCCTCTTACCCTATATATAATAATATATACTTATATATATTAATAATATATATAATATAATATATATATAAATTATAAATAGAATTATATATATAAATATTATAATATATATATATATATTATGGCATGGAGATATCATGAGCAGCATGGGAACATGACAGGTAGAATGGTTTTCGAATCCATCGTTGAAATGGAATTTTTATTTTGTTTCTGAGGGTTGGCATCCTTATAATGATATTTATAATGCATTTAATATTGCATAAAATTTGAAAATTAATTATCGATTTCATAGAGGAAAGGTTCAATTGGATATGACTGGGTGTGGGACTTTCTTAAACTTAACATTGGCCATTTCAGTCAGAAAACAGAACCTTTGACTTGCGAGTCACCTTGGAGTGCAAAGAGATTAATTGCTTTCTGATATCTGCTAGGGGAATTAGTTCAAAATTTAACACGATATGGCCTAAAAAAAAACAAGATAAAAGAGAGTTTCAGCTCAACGCGCAAGTTTAAAAGGTTATTGTTATTATAAAGGTGACTTAGTTGTCCATCTTCTAATGCGAAAAAAAAGGAAAATATCGATAGTTTTCTGCTTTGATGCGGCAGAAATCAATTTGCCTCCTAGCCTGGTAACCAACAAATATTTGTAGATCCATTGTCGAATTAAAAGGGCAACCAAGCTGCGAGGTTTTCATGAATAACAATTTTACAATGCTATAGGCAAGATTTTTCATATAAATTCCTAAAGAATTTTCAGGCAACCTTTCGTATGATCAAAGAAGATAGTTATGCTTTTCCAAGATGGACACGAATCCTACTTCAGAAACCCAAAGATACTTGAATATGCATAAAAGTTTGGATTCCACTTGTTGTGCTTTCAATTACATACAAAAAGAAGTAGCTTCAATCGGCAGATTTATAAACATATAAATATGGAGACCCATTTTTAACTTATGGTTGTCTAATAAATTTCAAGTCTATAATTTTTTAAAATTCCTATTTTTAACTCTCAATTGTTTAGGGTTTCAGAAAGGAATTAAAATGAACAAACCTTCCAAAAAGTCGTTCAATAATAATAATAATAATAATAATAATAATAATAATAATAATAATAATAATAATAATAATAATAATAATAATAATAATAATAATAATAATCCAAGTCTAATGCAAGTAAAAAGTGGCTCAACATCGTGAAATCTTTATAATTTCAAATCATTTGACCAGTGCGCATGTTATCCCTTCTCAATGCTCATATTACTCGCATTTCGTTTTAGTATGAATTGTAAGGAGAAAATGACAGGCCAACATTCGGCACTAGACGAATAATTGTTATTACTTTTACCATTTTTTGACGCTTTTAGTGCTGTCGATCGCATTTTGACCAAGCCATGCCAGCAGCTGCTTTGAGTAAAGGCCACAACTCCGGAGAGGTTTGTGGATTTTTTTCAGTGGTAACATTGCACATCAATGACGACAACGCGTTTTCAAGGCCAGGAACATTGCTTTCGAGGGCGACGATGCATTTTCAAGGCTGGAAGACCGTTTTCGAGGGCGACGACGCGTTTTTGAGGACGACAAGGCTGATTTCGAGGGCGAATTTATTTTTATTTCAATTTTTGTTTAATGTTTCAATTTTACTTTTTACATTTTCTAGTATTTTGTCTTTTCAAAAGTTATCAATAAAATTTTTGAGATTTTGTTGAAGATTTCTTATTTACTTAAATAAATATTTCTAAAATTAAATAGCGGTTAATTTTTACATTATATTATTGTCTGATGTGATTTACCTTGCCATTTCTTTCCGTTCATTTTATTACTAGCGGATGAAGAAATCTTGGAACACTTTCTTCCTCATAGATTTATTTATGATTAGAAGAATATTTCTTATTTTCTAATAAGACAATTTAAGATAGCCAATCTTCCTTCTCATTACCATACATTATTATATGTTTTTCAAGTACTAAAAGCAAACCATTTTTGTTGACAACCTCGCCATTGGAACTTATCACTATTGCAACTTATAGTTATATATATATATATATAAGATATATATATAATAGTATTTATATTCATCTTTCTTTAATATGATTAATTAAATTTATTCATAAAATATGATAATTAACATGTTAAAATATATTATCATATTATATATATAAAAGATTTAATATTATATTATATATCATTAGTATGTGTCAGTTCGTTTGGAACTAGGTTTATGTCCCCTGTCGCCAAGCGCGAGTGTACGGGGAAAGACTTAAAGTGATTATGGAGAACATTAAGAAGTGAAGTAAACTGGCCGACAGGAGTTGGAATAAGAATCAGAGGGAAGAAGGATTCGAAAAGAGTAGGCATCATAGTGTGTAGCACTGTAAGCCTGGGCCGGAGCCGAGGAATCTCTGAAATAAACATATTAGGAGTAGAGTGAGTTGTCATTTTATATTTACCATTAACCTGTAGAATATGATTTTGAGGGTTTCAAACTCCTATAGGGTGTTTGAGCACCCCGGTAGGGGGTCGTAAAATAAAGAAGAAATAAAGACAAACACATAGAGTGCTTACCAGCCGATGACTGAGGCGGCTTATAAGCCGGAGACTGAGGTGGCTCATAAGTCGAGCATTGAGGTGGAGCCGGATCCCTATCCGGATACGGATCTTGAAATAAACATATACTAGAACAAATAAGGTGTCTTTCTATATATTTACGAACCCGTAGAACTCGATTCTGATAGTTTCAAGTTGCTACGGAGAATTTAAGCACCTCCGGGATGGGGTCCGAGGATAAAGAGAAAAAGGAGAAAGTCTAGAGGGCTTAAACGATGAAGAAGTAAGGAGGAAGAAGAAGGATTCCAGGAGGAATCAGAAGTAGTAAGGTCCCACTTGAGGTGGGGACCAAACCCCAAAATTAGTTCCGACCCATAAAATTGAAATTTTTATCAGGAAAATCGGAAATAGATAATAAACATATGGTTAACATAGACAAATAATTACATAAAAAAATGTAATTGTTGCACAGTATATGGATCTTAACACAAATAGCTTATTAATTATAAGACCCCCTTTCCTTACTCTCTAATCTATCTTTCTTTTCATCCTATCGTCGTCCATACATTGCCTTTACGTAGCCTAACATAATTCTATAACTCTGATCCAACCATATGACAATAGCAGCACACCAAAGTCATACTAATTATTAAGAAACCTTTACTATTAAAACATCTATACTCTCTCTTAATACATTGTCTAACTCGATCCCTTTACCGTTCACATGACTTTTATTTTTATAACTTCGATGATCTTGTTTGTCTCTGTTTTTCTTAAATGTCATTGGCTAACAATTTATATTTTAACATTTCTTTTGATAGCTTATAACATTTATATTTTCACAATATTTTAAGAAAACACCAAAAGTTCTATTTAAAGCTTTTCAGTTCAACCGTACACCATGCCTACCATAACCTATTCTTTTATAGCCTATCCATAATTTATTTTAGATTTTAATATTTATAAGTTTTATTTAACTTTAATTTGTTTTAATTTTTTTTTATATTAAGTTTTAAGTATCCATATATATATATATGTTATATTTTCTTCGAGAAATATCATACTTAACATTTATATTTTCTTTAAAAATATCATTTATATTTAAAAACATTATTTAATTACAATTATTTATTAAAAGATTTATTAAAACATTTTTATGTTTTACTTAATAAGACAAAATTAATTTTTTATTAAAAAGATTGTACTTTAATTACCCTATAAGCAGTAAATAATTAAGCACCCTGCCTATGCTTGCTTTTTATTATATTTTAGCAACCATTTTGTGTATAAATATAGTGAAAAATGAGGTTTCTTTGGTATTAATTACAAACTGTGGCATTAAATAATAAGTTTCAATTCTTTAAAGAAAAGTTGAGATTTAATAAACATGTCATGTTTTTCGGATTTATTTATATTCTCGTTTTTCTAATAAATAATCAATGTTTAAGATCATATAAACTTCAAAGCCGTCAAAATCGCAATCCCTTTCCCCTTCCTGGGATTCCATGATTGAGTGAATTAAGTGATCAAAAAAATATAACAAAAAATATATATATATATATATATATATATTATAAAAACAAAAAAAAATAATTGATAATTTTAAATTATATTCTATATAAAAATAATAAATTATTATCAATTAAAATTATCGATAAAGGTTGGTTATGACGATCCCTAGACCTATTATATATATTATTTATATAATATATAATAATATTAATATATTATAATATTATATAATCAAATTATATATATATTTATATAATATATATAATTATATATAATATATATTATATATAACATATAAGATATATATATATAATATTATATATATATATAAAATATATATATTATATATTATATATATATATATATATATTATATATATATATTATATTATATATTATATATATAATATATATATATATATTAAATATAATGAAAATTTATTTACATAATTATTGTTTTTATATATATCTATCATGATTCGACCCAAATTCCTTCTATATATATATATGTCTTCATCTTTGATAGCTTTTTTGTATGCGGTTAACGGTTGACTCTCCATTTTATTATTCCGGTTAAGTACTACGATAAAAACTTTTGTTCATCCCAATGGATCATAAAAGACAGTATATCTGCCTAACCAGAAATCGTAGAAAGACGATTTAAATGACGATCTGAGGGTAATTACATCTGACTTGTCGTATAAGGCCCCCAGAAGCGGTCACCCGACGTTCCGAAACTCTCAAAAAGACCTTCAAGAAAACCCTAGCCCAAGCCTCTGAGTTCCGGTGCAAAACCTGCCGAAAGAATTCTTCCAGACCTCGAAAATGACCCGTCACCTTTTGACGTGGCCTTGTCGGCCTCGAAAACGCGTGGTTGCCTTTGAAAACGGTCTTTCGGCCTTGGAAACGCTTTGTCGTCATTGATGTGGAATGTTACCACTGGAAAAAATCTTCCAATTCCTCCAGAGTTGAGGGCTCTATCCAAGTCAGCTGCTGAAATAACTTGGTCAAAATACAGTCGAAATTCACTAAAGCGTCTAAATAAATGCAAATGTAACAAAAAAATTGTCTAACTGATATGTTCTGCCTCCATTTCTCCTGCCAAATTTTGCACCCCTTGTAACTAATTATGAATCAAATTGGACATTTTGTCTTAAAATATTGCCTTATTACAAAATTTAGTAACCTAATTTTTTTAGTTCGTCGGCTATCATATCTATATTAGACTGTGTATAATTAATAATAATAGGGTTGCAGCTTCTAAAAGAAAAACGATAACAATGCACATATCCACAATCATTCAATATATAATATTATATTATATATATTAATATTATATATATATATAATATATATTATTATAAATAATAAATATATATAATATAGTATATATAATAATATATAATATAAATTATATATTAATAGATAATATTTAAATTACCCACTTCAACAGCGGATGGATATTATTTAGGATGTAATTTAACCTTCCGTAATAAAATAAACCAACTGTAATAGCACGGGGCTAGAGGAGTGTGCATAGTTTGAAAACTTAAATGTTAAAAACTGCATTTTAATTTTTCGAAACTATTATACTATCATTATGATAAAACGACATTTAAATTTAATTTCATTATTTACATAAATTTAATGTATTTTTATTTTTTTTTTATACGACATTCGTGTGAGCGTTGCCTGAGCCGGCAATTTGGGCCTCCTTTCAGTTAAAAGACAAAGAGAACTGTCACTACGCAGGAGCAATATGAAATTTTATTTTTTTTTATTTTTTCAGTTTTAATGTTGGTTGGTAATTTTGTTTGTAGTTGTTTAAAGTATTTTGAGGAAAGATGGTGGCGTTGGTTATATAATCCAGTTTATATTCGCCCGGATACTTATATAGTTATTCGTTTGATAAATATAACAGATTCGATAATTTTCCCTCTATTTGTTAATGAGTGTTTCCATATGCTGTGTTTGGTTTTATTATGGGTTGGAACACAAAATAAAAAAACTATATCTCCAGTTCCATCCTTTTACCATAAAACACATACCTTCTCCCTGAAACATACTTTGAAGCCCCCCTTCCCCCTAAATAAAAACCCAAAAATCCAAGCGTTATCAATTAATTACCATGATCAACAACTGTATATTCCATAATATATAGGCAACATGCGACTTGGGACCGTAGAACTCAAAACAACACTCTAATGACTGCAAAAATGATAAACACAAACTATTCCCTTCCACCCACCATCGAACCCAAACAACCCACATAATAACCCAAACACAACAAGCATCTGAAATCCCACTCAAATTCAAACATAAAAATAAGGGATTAATTACTCGAATTCTTTATAATTATTTAACACGAATAACTATAAAAAAATCATCCGGCGATATAAAAACATGATTATATAACCAACCCACCATCCCTTTCCTCAAAAACTTTAAAACAACTTACAAACACAAAAAATACCAAACCAACCATAAAATTGAAAAAATAAAAATTATAAAAAAATAGTATTTCATTCTGCTCCCGCGACCGTAGTGAACAGTTCGCTTTTGCTTTTTAACCTGTAGAGCCCAAATGTGCTAGCTTTTGGGCGATAAGCTCACCGAATTCTTAATATAAAAAAATAAAAAATAAAAAAAAGACATATAAATGTAGTGTATATCGAAAAAGTAATTAAAATGTCCTTTTTATCATATAAGATAGTATAATAATGTCGAAAAAAAAAAATCAGTTTTAACATTTAAGTTTTCAACTATGCACACTCCCTAGCCCCGTGCATACATTTGTTATTTTATTACGCCAAGGGTTTAAAATACAGCCAATATTATATATATATATATATATATATTATATTATAATATTTATATATATATATTATATATATATAATATATAATAATATATATAGATCATTAAAAGCTTAATAGTGTTCTTGTTCCAGTCAAAGGAAAAAGGATCCACGTCGCCCAATATTTTCTCAAATTCTATCACTGATCTTCTTATGTAGCCTGATCAAGTGTTAAATGTGCCATAACGTGTTAAAATTTTCAATTTTTGCGTCTTTCTTATAACCCTTACAAATGTTAGAATTAATATATCTTATATATAATATATAGATATTATATATATATTATATATATATTAATAATAGATATATATATAATTAATATATATATATATATATATATATATATATAATATATATATATAATATATATATTATAATAATTATATAAATATAATATAATATATATATAATATAATAATATAATAACTAGTATATATATATAGTATATATTATATATATATAATATATAATATATATATATATATATAATTAATTATATATTATTATTATATAATATATATATATATATAATTATATATATTATATATATATATAATATATATGAATATATATGTATATATATATATATATTAAGAAATTAATCGCTAAAAATGACCCAGATTATGGGAGAGACAGAGACTCTAATGAATTATTTTGGTAAAATATTCTTGCTTCTTTCTTTGATTATTTGTGAAAGAAGGACGTTACGACTTCCCTGCCAAAATTCTCTCGAAGCTTTGTTTGGAAATATTTAAACATGAGCCGGACCCCTTTCAATCT
Organism: Trachelipus rathkii; assembly: GCA_015478945.1. NCBI lineage: Eukaryota > Metazoa > Arthropoda > Malacostraca > Isopoda > Trachelipodidae > Trachelipus > Trachelipus rathkii. The sequence continues at coordinate 44,011 of JABUQX010060863.1, read as the reverse complement.
ACATACCAACCTCATTGTAGCTTCTGTTACAGATACTTTAATTTATTTGGTGTGTATGGTCACAATTTAAATTGAGAGGGTGTTTCAGTTTAAGATTATTAATCATTTATATTCTTTTCATAACTTGCAACCATCTGAGAAAATTCGACGCGGAAACTGTAAAATTTCAAACCACACCAGGCACTAACAACTATAAACGAGGTGAAGAGGTGAACACTTTTCGCACCCCATAGAAAAGGACCAAATTCTAATAAATCAAGGAAATTCTACAAAATTATGAAAAGGTTAGTTGTCTTTCTTCCCTTTTTTTATTAGTCTCGGGTGATTTTATATTAATTTAATCAATTGAATTAAATAATTTATATCCTAAATTGCAAATATTCCATTTATTATTTTATTCATTGAAATAGCTCGAGATAGGCTGGTAATTATAGATTGCACTTTGCTGCATGTTAACAAAGTTCCACATATCGTCACCTACAAATTCTGCCCCGAAATCGTCCTATGTTTTGAAACATACTTTATAAAGTGTGTTTAAAGGAACAAGGTTTTTAGCTTTCCGACCTTCTTGCATTATGAAAGCGCATATATTAAGTTACTTTTCTACTATAACTCTTGAAAATCATCAACTGTAAATTAACTCTTATATTATTTATTGCTCTCTTCCTTATTTAATCATTGTCATATTATTTTCCAATTTTTACCCTTAAATGAAAAAAAAACATTAAATCGAACAGATTTTAATATCTTAGAATTTGCTCTTTTTACTTCTATTTTAGAAATTTGTTCTATCATTTTTATCTAAAAAATAGTTTCTACTCTTTCATAATTTCTATTTTAGAAATTTGCTTCTTCTTTTCTATTTTCAGAAACTTGTTTCATTGTTTCTGGTCTTAGAAACTTTTTTCTTCGTTTTCTGTTGAGAAGTTTTCGAGTCGTTTAGTTTAAAGTTAATTTTAGTAAGTGGTCTGCTCGTGAATGTTCAACTTGCTAATTTACAAACTCCTTTTTAAGTATATTCAGTAAAAATTGCAGAAGTCTTGTTTCGAAAATAATTGTTGAGAGTAGCTGCTCATTTTGCCAACTCAAACTAACTATTCTGAGCAAAATTTAAAAAATCTTAAGCACTAAATTTTGAGTTTCTTAATAACCATTTTTTGAGAATTACATTAAAAATTCTTATTTAGGTTTCGTCAAAGAAAACTCGACTTAATATATGCGTAAGTATATATTATGTAAATTTTGAAAAGACTTACGAAGTGTGTGTCTGTGTCTGTGTCTGTGTCTGTGTCTGTGTCTGTTTGTTCGTGTTGTCTGTTGTTGTGTTGTTCTGTGTCTGTCTTGTATGTTGTGTAAGAATTCAAACACCCCTTTTAAAAATTATATATCATTAAATTTGCGTTTGTAACAACTCTTGCGCTATTCTACCCATTTACTTCCTCTTCTCTATAATTCATACCTTTCATCTTTTCCTCTTATTCGTACAATTTCTTCCTCCACCATCCTGGCTTCGCTTGAAGACACCATCATCAGCAGTATAGGAATTACAGAGAAATCCATCACTCAAGAGGAAAAAGCCTCATACAGACTGCGGAAGAAAACGTAAAACCACTGCTATGCTCTAGAGGCATCATAAAGGGATAAATTACGCTTCTCAGAGGAATATCTAAAAGAGGAATATCTAAAAGATTCCAGTCCCTCACTGGAGAAGGTGAGATGGTTTAACAATGACATCGAAGCGAAGATATGCGAGTCTGCTCTCATGGAATAGGACACAACATTCTTAAATAAATGACATTCGTAAATAACATTGCAAGGGATTCTAAACAAAGGGCAAAATACCAAACAAATCTTTGTGAGGAACCGCATTCAGGACATCTCTCATGGTTTCTTCATTAAAAAATGAATTTTCTCTCCATCCGAAATTTTTGTGTGCGATCGGAAGAAAATCCCCCCGATTTGCTTACAAGGGGAATAACACTCTTTGAATTTAAGAGTATATTTCAGTTTAGGTCTTCGGGGCCAGACTAGCTTGCTTCTGTGTCTTCATATTGGCCTAGTTTTGAATTAAGAAATCCAGGAATCGAACCAGTGGCCCCCGTATTCTCCATAGTTCAGGAAGCCAAAGAACCTCAAGTACTTAATGTTACAATGTTACAAACATTCACTATGTGCACCTCTAGTGATTTTCAAAAAATCCAGTCGATATTCCAAATTTTGTCACATAAGCACCAGCATTTCTACATTAATTTATTTAGTAGCAGATGAGATTCTTGCTTTTAAATCAGCAATGTCTGTCACCTGGGCATTGCACACAACATCTTTGAAGAATTTCTAAAGGAAAAAATCACATTGTGTAATGTCGGGAGATTTAGGTAGTCAAGGAATTGGACATCCATGAAAATCCACTTGATTCAATTATACTTACTATTCTCTTTTCTTCGAATAAAACTGATAATCCATGGTTTCAAGTTGCCAACTCATTCAAGAAAAGTAGTCATAATCGGAAGAATCATTATTTTTCAATTTCAGTCCTGACGAAGTGTGTCGCGAACGTCCACGAAAGCTCGGCAGCAACCTTCATGTCATTCCTCTACCTTACATTTTCTGGCATTTTGCAATTTTAAGATGTCAATACTACCTCTGCTTCTTTCTCTCTCCGTCCTCTTGCATCTCTGATAGTAGTACTGCTTCTTAATTTTCGCTAAAGCTGAGCTCTCTGCCCAAACTTTTGCACTTAAATCCACTTTAGACGTTTCAAGAGATATTCCTCCTCTCCGCCTCCCTCAAGCTTATTAAGATGTTATTTCTGCCATCTCTGTGTTTAACACCAAGAAGGAGGAAGGTCCTGAACGTATCCCTCCTATGGTCCCTCAAAACTTGTGCTTCTGAGCTCGCACGTTGCCTTAGCAAACTATTTCGTTTCTGCCGATCAGCTCTAATCTTTCCCTCCTGATGAAGCCTGCATTCACTCAGCCTGTGCTGAAGATGGAGGACTTCAGTCAACCATCCAACTATCGTCCTGTCGCTTTAACCTTTGTTATTTTCTAAATTTTTCGAATTTTTCTTTAACATGAATAATTAGAAACATCTGAAATATTCTAATCTCATGTCAGATTGTCAGTATGTCTTATTTAACGAGCGGTCAATTGGTGATCTTCTTCTATCCATTCACTGTGACCCTTGGTCCTCTGCTCTGTCGCATTTCGGTGAATCATTTGCTGTGGGGGTAGACATATCGAAGGCTATCGATAGATTCTAACACAAAGATATAATTTCTAAACTTTCATCTTTCGGTATCTATCCTTCAATCTGTAACCTTCTTTTGATTTCTGTTACAGTCGTTCAATCCCTCCCTGCTGTTGTAAATAGTCACCATTTATTAGTTAAACCTATCAAGATTGGTGTTCCTCAGAATTCTGTTCTTTCCCAACTTTTTTTTTAATATGTATTAATTATACAGGCGTGAGATGAAAAAATTGTTTTAATTTTAAACGTATTTTAGATGTAATTTATAGCGCTGATTTCAAAAATGACTTCCGTTTTCATCTATCAAGTACAGTTTTTGTAAAAAAAAAACATATATATATATATATAATATATATATATAACTAAAAATTATATATATATATATATATATAAATAATATATATTATATATAGTATATATTATATATAATATTATATATCTTATAATATATTATATTTATATATATATATAATATATATATATTATAATTTTTTTATAATAAATAATAATAATATATATATATAAATATATATAAATTATTATAATATATATATATAAATTATAATATATATATATTATTATTAATTTAGTATTAATATATATTATAGTAAATATTATATATATATATATTATATTAATATTATATATATATATATATATATATATTTAATCATATATATATATATATATATATATATATATATAATATATATATAAAATAATATATATATATATATGACATCTGTTAGGATCTTTCTCCTGTTATTTTTTTGTAATTAAAGAGATAAAAATTTTAATGGAGAGAAATAACAAAATTTTGTATTTTTTATTTTTTTTCTGGTAACTTATTTATACTTTTTTTATTTATTAACTTATAAATTAATTTATTTTTGCTGAATTGGAGATGTTTGAAATAAGTAAACAATTTTGAAAATTATCCATACCTAGTTACTTCTTTGAAATAATACGTTGGAATTAGATAAAGGCTGTCTCACATTTTTTACATTTACAACTATTGGGCAAATCTCTTAATCTTTAGCTTATTGTCTACTAATAGCCAATCATATATATATATACCATATATATATATATATTATATATTTATACTGTGCATATATTATAATGATTTATATATAGTATATATTATTATATAATATATATATATATTATATATATATATATATATTAAAGTTTATGGTTAAAGTAAAAGTAAGTTAATTTATTTTCCTGTGTAAGTGAAAGAGAATTAATTAGTTAGACTGCAATATATAAGTATCTGGCACTTAAATCTTTATGTTATGTTAAAAAAAAAACTCTTAAAGCAAATGTAACAGAACTAAATTTTTCTTCTTATCTTTGATGATCCTTCTGAACAGCCAATATATTACTTATATATAAAATATATATATATATATTATATATATAATATATATATATAATATATATATTATATAATTAATATATAAAATCAATATATATATACTATATAATATATAATTATATATAATATATAATATAATAGAAGAGAGAGATGAGAGAGAGAAAATTATGGGCCAAAACAAAATAAGTAAAAACATGTTCTTCCTATTCCTCGCATTCAGACAAATATTTATATATAGGTACACATTTTACATGTCAAGAAATAAAATTTGACGTGACAGTGTATTAGCAATTCTTTGGTTTAATCTCGTAATTGTCATATGACAGTACGTTCGATCATCAATATTCTACATATTTGAGCTCTTTAAAAAGTTGAAAACTTAAAAAAATAACAGACGTTGGTCTTACTCAAAGTGTTGTGCCTTTTTATTCTCACACTTATAAATATACTTTATTATATATATTATATATATATATATTATATATATATATTACTATATATATGAACTATAATATTATATATATAATATATATATTATATATATATGTATTATATATATATAATATGTATGATTATATATATAGATATATTATATATATATATATATATATATATATATATAATTATATATATATATATATAATATATATAATATATATATAAATATAATATAATATATATATATATATATATATTATATATATAAAAAAATAATTAAATGTGTTTATATATTTATATGTGTTGAATTATATGTTGTGTTTTTATTTTTACAGTATGATGTTTCACGTGACTGTATCAACAATCCTAATTCGTTCTGTTACACCTGCAGTAGTCATACAGTAAAAAAAAAAAACTACAAAAAAAAAAAACTTTTTTACAAATGTATACAATGCATATTTTGATGTTAGAGTGGGAGACCAAGACAAAACATGGTCGCCTCATATTGCATGTTCCGTATGTGTTAGAGAAATGCGTCAGTGGTCACAAGATAAGAAGCAATCCTTTCGTTTTGGAGTACCCATGATTTGGAGGTAGCCTCAAAATCACAGCGATGATTGTTACTTTTGCTCCTGTATCGTGAGCTGCTTTAACGTAGAAAACAAAAAGGACATTATGTATCCACAGGTATGATCCGCAATACGTCCTATGCCCCATGGGGTAGGAATACCTGTTTCTTCTGTTCCCGCAAACTTAGCTGATGTTTGTGATGATCAGGAAATAGAGTAAATCTTGTGATAATCATAGTCACCAAGATGATGTCTATAATCCCGGTTGTGAAGAATCGGAACCTTTCACACAGTCCGAATTGAATGATTTGGTGAGAGACTTGGGCCCCTCCAAGGATTCGGCAGAACCTTTAGGCTCACGGTTGAAGGAAAAACATCTGTTAGCCAAAGGGACGTCGTTTTCATGGTTTAAAGATAGAGAAGAAGAATTTGAACAGTTCTCTCACAAAGAGATGTTCTAGTGTACTGCGCTGGTGTTTCTGGGCGTGAAATGTTTCAATATTGACTACAATACAAACGATTGGCGACTCTTTACCGACTCATTGAAAAGAAGTCTCAAAGCTGTACTTCTCTATAACGGAAGTAGGTATGCTTCCTTTTGAGATGATCCTAACAACAATTAAACATAAAGACCATGGTTGGACCATTTGTGGCGATTTAAAGATACTCTACATGTTATTAGGATAACAAAGTGGATACACAAAGCATCTGTGTTTCCTATGTGAATGGGATAGTCGTGATAGGAATCAACTTTATATTTAAAATGAATGGATACTCAGAAAATCTCTACAGCCTGGGATAAAAAATGTACAAAGGGAGAGAGGTTAGTAGATCCAAAAAACGTTTATTTCCCCCACTTCACATAAAATTCGGATTGGTGAAACAGTATGTGAAGGCACTACCAAAATATGGAGTGTTATAAATATCTTTGCAAGCTAAAAGAAGGAGTATTTGTCGGTCCAATCATTAGAAAACTTATGAAAGATGACGTATTTGAAACAAAGATGAGAGAAACAAAAAAACAAGCTTGGAGAGCATTCAAAGAAGTTGTGAAAAACTTCCCTGGAAACAAGAAGATCCAAATTACAAAAACATTGTTGAAAATATGCTAGGAACGTTTAAAGATTTCGGTTGCAACATGAGCATTAAAGTTCATTTTTTACACTCGCATCTGGATTGCTTCCCAGATAATCTACTAGCTGTCAGGGAAGAACAGGGTGAACGATTTTACCAAGATATAAAGGAAGTGGAAAGACGATATCAGCGAAGATGTAATGTCAGAATGAAATCCGATTACTGCTAGATGCTAAACATAACGAGCACAAGAGGAAAAGTACCAAAAGATCCATCGACTTAGACTGATTTTAAATGATATTTGCATGCTTTTGCCTATTTTAGCTGCCCATTTTGTATACTCTGTATTCTTATTTAAGAGTTAGAAATAAATTTTACTTATTAATTTTTTTAAAATTTTTGTTTGTTTTTAAAACTTTATACCTCTTCTGTAAAATAACTTTACTTGATGGAAAAAAACTGAGGTACATTTGAAATTAGAACAACAAGTCCAATATAATGAACACCTAAAAGTGAAGACAATTTTCCAAAAGTTAAATTTTGCAACCCTGTATTATTTATCTGATACTTTGTCAGGTATCCATTCTTAGACCGATGAATCCACTCTTCATTAATCCTTCCAATTTGAAATAGGTGATACTAGGAGGGTGGCCTTTGAACATCTGACCTCTGATCTTTCTCTTACATTATTTGGGTTAAAAAAATAGGTTATCTTCAATGGCTCAATAACTCAGTTTCTTCATCTATATACTTGACATATTTTTCTACACAACTATTATATCTTCTTTGAAAACACAAAAATCTAACTTTGTTCTGTTCTGAATATTCTTAATTCTTGGTATATTTTTTCTCGTGATATTTCATAGAAGGATGACATCATTTTCTTTCTAACAAGCTTTTAAGAAGTCTTATGAGGCGCTTTGGAAGCATCTTCTCACCACCCACAGTTGCTAGCCCTGTATAGGGGCGTTTTTCACCCTTGTATGAAGTCACATATCTGAGGCTGTTAGGTTCATACTGCTCTGTTCTCCTTCATAAGGTCTACTTTTTCGACTTGTCAATTCTCCTACTCTCACTAACTCTCCAATCTTTCTAGTCGTCGAACTGTTGCAGCAAGTATATGCTTAACCATCGTTATACTATTAAATATGGACACTGATCTTTCTAAAGTCACTTACCTGCCATATCTCCGTCTTTGAGAAGCGCCCATTGAGTCGAACCGCACTCGTCAAACTGACAGTTTCATGCCGATCTCTCCGTTGAACTTGTTGACCTCCAGACACTTGTCGCTATGCTCATTCTTATTAAGTACTCTACTGCGCAACAGTGTGTAACACATCTCCTTATTCGTATTTTCCACCTTTTTTTGACTTCCACATTCACAATGCAGTGCAGTTGCGTCAGTCAGCTTTTTTGTCTGCACATAAAATTTCTTTCGTAACTATGGAATTTGAGATGAATGGTCGTTGTTACCAGCTCTCTCTCTCTCATCTCTCTCTCTCTTCTCTCTCTCTATATATGTATTATATATATTATATATATATATATATATATATATATTATATATATATATATATATATATATATATATATATATATATATATTATATATATATATATATACTATATATAATATATTTATATATCCTTTTTTATTTATTGGTCACTTTTTTTTAAAGGAAGTTCATAAAGTTTTTCTCTTTTCTTTTCTGCATTTTTTTTTTACATATTTTCTTTTCTTTCCCTTATTTTTTTCGTCCTTTCACTTTCAAATCCAATTTACAGACAGTTTTCTTCTCTCTCTCTCTCTTCTCTCTCCTCTCTCTCTTCTCTCTCTCTTCTCTCGTATATATATATATATATATATAATATTATATATATATATTATTATATATATATATAAGCATATGAATAGATATATATATATATATACAAGATAGACGATATATATATATATATTATTGAGTGTGTGTGTGTGTGTGCGTGTGAAGTAATGTGTGTATGTGTGTGTGGGGTGTGTGGGGGTGTAGGTGTGTAAGTTGTGCGAGGTGTGTAGCGTGCTGTGTGTGTGTGTTACATCGTTTCCTCCTTTTTCTCTTATATTTTTGATGCTCGGGAGTTTCGTAGCTAAATTAGTAAAAAGTTTTTGGTTACAAAGAATGGAAAGAAAATAATTATAAAAAAGAAAAGAAAAAGAAAAGCATGAAACAATGTAATATGTATTTATATTTACTTGCAAATTAAAAGAGAATTTTAACTGATTGCCATTGCAGTCTATTTGAAAAATTTTTTATGAAATGAAAGTTATGATTATTAATTATTTAGAGTATGCCTGGTTGTCTTTGCCGACTTTGACTTATATCAGCATATTAATATTAGTATTATTAGTAGTAGTAGTAGTAGTAGTAGTAGTAGTATTAGAGTAGTAGTAGTAGTAGTAGTAGTAGTAGTAGTAGTAGTAGTAGTAGTAGTAGTAGTAGTAGTAGTAGTAGTAGTAGTAGTATTACTTATTATTATTATTATTATTATTATTATTATTATTATTATTATTATTATTATTATTATTATTATTATTATTATTATTATTATTATTATTATTATTATTATTATTAGTATAGTAGTAGTAGTAGTAGTAGTAGTAGTAGTAGTAGTAGTAGTAGTATAGAAATAGTAATAATTGTATTCTTGTTAGTAGTAATAGTAGTAGTAGTTTTATAAAAACTATTCCATATATTTAAATTGCAGCATACTATTGCTGCGTTATGAATTATAAATAAAACGCATTAAAATAATAATAAAAATAATAATAATAATAATAACAATAATAATAATAATAATAATAATAATAATAATAATAATAATAATAATAATAATAATAATAATAATAATAATAATAATAATAATAATAATAATAATAATAATAATAATCATAATAATAATAATAATAATAATGCTTGAAATGATACAACTGGGTTACTCTACCAACATGCGTAGTTTATTTTCGATATGAATCCAGAGGTATATTTGGACAAAAAGTATTATTATGATTCGATATAAATCCTAATCATAAAGTATAGTTTCATATCATTCAATTATGTATTACTATTAACCATGTCTTAATGTTATTGTATTAATATAAAGCAAATATTAGTAAATGGCTTCATTATATAATCTTGTATTAACATTTTATTTTTTTTATTCATTTGTAATCATTATATACATATATATATAATATATATACTATATATATAATATATATATTAATATATATATATATTATAATATATATTATATATAATATATATATATATATATATTATATATAATATATATTATATAGATAGATAGATAGATAGATAGATAGATAGATAGATAGATAGATAGATAGATAGATAGAATAGATAGATAGATAGATGATGATAGATAGATTAGATAGATAAGATAGGATAGATAGATAGATAGATAGTAGATAGATAGATAGATAGATAGATATATATACGATTATATAGATAGATATAGATAAGATATAGATAGATATAGATAGATTGATAGATATAGAGTAGATAGTATAGATAGATAGATAGATAGATAGATAGATAGATAGATAGATAAGATAGATAGATAGATAGATAGATAGATAGATAGATAGTAGATAGATAGATAGATTAGATAGAATAGATAATGTGTGTGTGTGTGGATTTGATGGTGAAAAGAAGATAAATATTATTTTCTGGAATGAGGTAAATTAGTAAGGAGGAGATTAAATGAGTACAGTTGAGAAAGTTGAAGGAATCAGTAATCTGCAGGTATAGAAGGAGTTACGCGTGAAAATGATCAAGAATGAGGGACGAATTGGTATAATTGGAATAGATTTGGAAGTTTGTGTAACAAAGCGTGAAGTATATGCTGTTATTTTGGTTGAAAGCTACGTCAGTGACTGAGGGACTGGATTTGGTGAAGTAACAAGGTGCATTTAGAAGTTGATAGAGGATGTTGTAGATCAAATTTTTACATTGAAACAAATAATTTGGAAAATGAGAGAGAAGAAGAATAAATTGGATTTAGGTTTTATTGAACTTGCAACAGGCGTATGACAGGAATTTAATAGGGAAGCTCAGTGGCAGGTATTGGTGATATATGGTGTTGGTGTTAGGCTTCGTGAATTGGAATCAAAGTATGTATGATCGAGTAAGCGTGTGTAAGAATAATTGAAGTTGAAAGTGATTGTTTAATATTATAGCGGAGTGGAGGCAGGGATGTGTATGTCTCTTGAGTATTCAATTGTGTAATGGATGGTGATGAAAGAGGTAGAGGTGGTAGGAGAAGGGTTTAGAATGATGGAGAATTGAAGAGATGGAGGGTGCCCTACATGTATGCGGATGATGTTGGTTTTCAAGTTGTGACTGTGGCGAATCTGAAGAGAGGTTTGAGAGGATTGGTAAGGGGTTTGGCAAGTTTGTAAAGTGAGGGGTTGAAAGTAAATAAAAAGGTGATAGTAGTGGAGTGCAGGAGAGTCCCGCAGTGTAGAAGTCATGTTAATGTGTGAAACAACTGAAAAACAAGTGTCAGAGTTTAAAAATTTAGGATATAGTCTGAATGAAAGGGAAAGGACGAGTTAGAGATGTAGAAGGAAAGCTTGTGAATGGGGAGAAAGCTGACTGTGCAATCAAATCCTTGGGTGTAGTTACCTGTGTTAATATTTATAGTAGTGAAACTATGGTCTGAAATAAAAGATATAGATCTAAGGAACAATATATTCAGATAGACAATTATCTTATGGTCGAGTTAGATGTGAAAGAA
>JABUQX010060863.1:0-27500 GCA_015478945.1 Trachelipus rathkii | reverse complement strand
GGGGAGCGGAGTACAAACACACACACACCTACACACACCCATAAATATATGTATATATATATATATATATAAATATATAATATATATATATATATAGATATATAAATAATATATATATATACTATATATATACTACATATATATATAATATATATATATATTACTATATTATATATATATATATATTATATATATATATAAAATTGTAAGTGCCCCAAGTTTGAGCAAAAAGGACACTAGAAGTGCAGTAAATTGAAGGTATCTTAATATCTCCTTGAGGACGCTACAACGATCCATGTGAATATATTAAGGAATTTTAAAAAGCTCCTTCAAATATTTTTTTCTTCTATATGCCATTATATTTTTTATAATTTTTCATTCATTATGAGAAGAGGACTTCTTTCCCCATTTTTTTTAAAGTCAGGGGTTAGGGTGAGCGGGAAGAAAAATAAAGGACACAGGATGTGAGAGCCAAGGCATGTAGGCCACAGTGCCTGGAAATTGAGTTGAGGGACCTTTGTTTTCTATACAAAAGTCCTCTAAAACAAAAAAACAAAAAAACAAAAAACAAAAAAAAAAAATTAAATTAGGTAAAAAAAAATAGGGAAGGGAATGGATAATGATAAAAAGGATAAAGATAAAAATGTGTCTTCCTTTTAAAGATGCGAAACTGCAAAATCCACACAGTAAAATGTTCAATTTCGTTATTTTAATCAAAACCTAAAAGAAAATTAAACTAGTTCATTGAACACGACAACACTTAAGTTAAACAAAAAATGAAACTTCTCAATTAGATATATATCTTTCAATAGACACGCTTGCGCGAAAGCACGCAATACACACACAAACAACCTATATACGGTATATATAATATATATATATATATAATATACATATATAATACTATATATATACATAGATAATATATATATATATATATATATATAGTATATATTAGTAATAATATTATATATATATATATTATATATATACCGATATATATATTATATTATATAATTATATATATATAATATATATATTATAATATATATATATATAATATATATATAATATATATATATATATATATATATGATATAGTATATATATAAGTTTTGCATTTATAAAATCTTTTGAGAAAAATATCCTTAAATAGCAAAGACTCTATTACTTCAAAAAATGGAAACCCACTAATAACATTACATAAAACATATATGACCCTTCCTCATATAACCCCCGTTTCCATCAAGGAAAGACTCCCGCGAACCCTTCCAAAAGCAGCTACATGACCTTAAACGTCGAACCAATACGACCTTTGACCTCAACAATATGACCTTGGTTCTCAGGGATATCGAAAGGTTGAACAAGAGGTTCAGCTTCTTGAAGCTTCCATTGGAAAGAAGAGATGCCCCCTAATGAAGACTCTCCCAACAATAATTTGATTCAAAATTATAGTAAAAAAAAAAAAAAAAAAAAACAAAAAAAAAAAAAAAGTCTTTCGGGGGAGAAAGATACATTGAAACACTGTCTCTTTTGGGGAAAATTTAACTTATGACTTAAATATGCAAATATTAATTCTGTTCAGTATACAGTTATAGTATAAGATATTATATACTTATTATATTAGTTACATTAATCTAATAAGGTGAATCGGTTCACTATATACTGCTTAAGTTGAGTCAAAAACATTTATTAGATAATATAGAAGGTATATAAATATATGTCTATATCATCGTTTAGTATCACCCATATTAAAAGATATAAGTGTTATAATTTACTTATTATATAATAGGACTATTTTGCTTGAGTATTATGAGGACATTTAATATACCATGATTGGTATTATTTCTCTCTAGGGTATGTATAATATTTTTCATTACTTACCTTTACGTGTCAAATGGTTTGATATCGACTCTCACGACTGATGAGATGTCCGAATTATCTCACATAAGACTCTCGCATTCTGAATCTTGCTATGAAAAAAAAATAATGGGATCATATTCAAAAATACTCCTCCTAATTATATGTGATAGGGAACAGTTATCAGATACTTGTGGATGTATATATACTAACGATGTCACTAAAAATTTCTTTCAATACTGCATTTTATATACCCATTTGGTATTTCTTTCCTGAGCATAACGAACAAAGCGAGAAATAAGTTGTGCCTATGAAGTACATCACTGAACAATATATATAGAACTACCCGACATCAGATAAAGGAAAGATATAAGACATAGTACCTATAATCATTGTATAGGTATAGGTTGACTACTAGCTGGTTCTTATGCTAATATAAAGTAAATAAAATCGACTATTGGTATACTATAGAGAAATAAAATTAAATTTTCATAATATAGTAACTAGTTGTGACTTATTATAAATAAATATACTATAAATTTTTCATTGGTATCAATAATCGTCTTTGATTTTTGTTTTTATTTTGCTTTTTATTTTTTTTGGTATATACATGATGATAGTAATATAGGAATTGGTATATATATTTTTGTACTCATCTTTATAGTTTTTAGTTTATATGGATAGCTATATATAATGATATTATATACAACTTTTAACTTAACAAAAAAAGTGCATAATGAGTTATTAAGTGATATATAATATTAATAATATTATATATTTTAATATATATATTTAAATATATATATATTATATAATATATATATAATATATATTATATAATAACATATATATATATTAATATATATATATTATATATATTATTATATATATATATTAATTAATTATATATATATATAATATATTAGATATATATATATATAATAATATTTATATATATATATATATATATATTATATATATATATATATATATATATATATAATATATAATATATATTATATATATATATATTATAATAATATATATACTGTAAATATATATATATATAATATATTATATATATATTAGTATATATATATATATATATTATATAATAGTAATATATTTATTAACTATTATACTATTATATATTAATATATTATATAGTATATATATAATATAATTATATAATATATATATATATAAAAATTATATATAAATATATATATACTATATATATAATAATCATATATTTATATAGTATATATATATATATACTATATATATAGTATATATATATATATATATATTTTTTATATAAAAGTTCACACCTCACACGTGTGACATACTATATATATATATATATATATATATATAATATTATATATATATATATATACATATTATATATATATATATGTTAATATATATATAATTATTTATATATATATATATAATATATATATATAATATTTAATTATATATATATATTATATATTATATATTATATATATATATATATATATATATATATAATATATATATATATATATATATTATATATTATATATTATATATATATATAAATTATATATAATATGAAGAGGAGAGGAGAGAGGAGAGATGAGAGAGAGAGTAGTAGTATTATATATATATTTAATATATATAATATATTATATATAAATATATATATTATATATCTTTCGTGTCTAATCTGATTAATTTCAAATCTCTTTATTAAAATTTTTATAGACAAATCTATTAATTTATATATTACTATATTAATCTATAATAATCTAACAAGCTTATAATTAACCTCATATGCCTATATTCTATTATATATTGTATCTCCATACTTAACTCAAATAAGCTAGGCTAATTAAATTATGTATATATGATTTAGAGTGGATTGTCCTAATGAGGGCAGGTGTGTATGGATTAATCTATCTTTACCTAGAAATGTAAGATATTATATGATATAAGTTTCTCTCTCTTATTACTCTTTACTTCATCGTCTACTCTCTTACTCTCTCTCTTACTTATACCTCTAATCTTTATATACTTCCATCATATTATATATTTGTTACTATTTGTATATGTGTATGTGTTTGTTTTACTCTCTCTATCTCTCTCTCTCTCATCTACTCTCTCTCTATCTTCTCTCTTCTCTCTTCTCTCCGCTTATCATCTTACTCTCTCTCTCTCTTATCTTCCCCTCTTATATATATATATAATATATATATAGATAATCTATATATATATTATAATATAATAATAGTATATATATATATATATAATATTATATTACTATTATATATATTAATATATATATATATATTATATATATATATATAATATAGAATATATATATATATTAATATATATATTATATATTAATATATATAATTATACATATATATATATTATAATTATTATAATATAATATATATATATATGTTATTAAATATATATATTATATAGTATATATATAATATATATATATAATATATATTATAATATATATATATTACATATATATATATGTGTAATTATATAATATATATTATATATATATATATATATATATAATATATATATATATATATATATATATATATATATATATATATATATAGTATAGATTAATATATATATATTTCTATTATTAATAAAAATTCAATGAAAGTAAAATGCAGTGATGAAGAGAGAGATCCTGATGAGAGATGGAGTTAAGTACTAGACGAGGAGGGGCAAGATTTTTTTATTTGCGGGCCCTGATGAGTTATTTTTTTTCTAAATTTTTTTTTATGAGCAGGCGAAGATAGAGAGGTTAGTCTTAATTTATTAATTCTAATAACCCCCATCATTTATATCCATATTTATATATATATACCAATAATTTGTCTAACTCTTTCTTCTCTTCTCTCACTTCACAGTACCATTGATAGAAACTTTGAAATAAAAGAATAAAAAATGTAAAATTTATTAATAGTTATATAAGTAATAGAGTAAAAAGAGAGAGAGTTCGCCCCTTTACCCAATATCCATATATTATACTTTATAGATTCTTATACTTAGGGGTCGCAATTCCATATAGTTTTACAATAGTGTCATGTTGAATAGTTCCCCAGTATATAGGTGTACATTCTATATAGTGACATTTACACTTATCCCTAACTGATTCATATATATTATATATATTTATATTATTATATTAATTATAAATATATATATATATTAATATATATATAATAATATATATATTATAATATATATATATATAATATATATATAATATATATATATATATATATATATTATATATTTATTATTATATTATATATATATATATATATAATATATATATTATATATATAATATTATAATATATATATATATTATATATATAAATTATATATTATCAGTTATAGCTTCCCATTGTAGGTTGTTTGTTTGTTTTTGTTTATTAAACTTTATTTCATTGACTAATATGTTGCGTGTTATGGGCAGGGTAGGTAGGCTCCTTTATAACGCACGAGTATTGTATTATATGGTCGGGCTCTTTTTATAAGTTACAAATAATTTAAGAATGTGAAGATTGAAAGATAAAGGTATTAATTCTCGCTGTTATATGTATATACATATGCGATAGATTGATATCTATCCAGATTTAAATAAATAATATATAAATTATAAAGAGTATAAACTAATCTAATCAATAAATATTTTAATAATATAAACATAAATATATATATTAATAATAATATATTAAGTTCATTTTGGAATAAAATTCAAATTTATAATACATCATACTCTATATCATATAAATGTGATAAAAATCAATAAAAGCTAAATGAGGAGAAAATACAGTGAATAACCAATAGGATCTTTCATAATATACATAATATATAATAATAGAAATAATAAATAATAATAATTATAATAGAGACTAATATATATAATAATAATAATATAATAAAATTAATAATAATAATTCAAGAAATAATTGATAATAATGATAAAAAATTAACTGAAATAATTGATCCTCATAGATTCTCAGACTACTGTCTCACTCACTCACGATCGAGCAACTGTGTTTCAGTACATATGATTCTAATGCAACAAGGAATTTATCGAGACTACTATTCTGTCCACTTGCACAACTCAGCATTTCTCGCACTCCTGGGCACTCCTGGCAAAATGCTAACGATCCTCTCCTCGATCTCTCTCTACTCGATATCTCTTCTCTGCATTCCCGCTAGCTCTCGTGCATAATTTACTCCTATCTATCCCTTATCATTTGCTTAGACACTGTCTTGTCCTCGTCTCTTCTTCTCCTCTCTCTCTTCTCTCTACATCTCTCTCTCTCTATAACTAATATGTGCTTCTGCTACCGGACCCGAAAACAAACTCCTCTATCTCATCAATCTCAATACATTTGTCATCGTCTATACATCTGTCCATTCAATACCCTACAGCTCCAAGTGGTACGGAAAGAAGGTAAACCACTACTTTATACTACACATATTGCATATCAACCTTTATATATTCCCAACCTCGACCCTTATTGATAAAGAGGAATAAATCAGTTTTATTAAAATTTATTAAGAGTACATATCGATATGAATAATCAAGCAGGTAGTGAAATAACTATATAGATTTTAGAAGGTTATACTCCAGAAATAATAATTTTTCAGCTCTCTCTCATGATTTAATTTGCTACGTTTTTCATCATTGATAATACCGGCAACACTAAAGAGACCTTCACTGTCAACACATGGTGGCGGATAAGCAAGGTAAGTCCTTTCTAACTGTGAAAAATCAGGATACATCTCCACTTGCATCCTCCATCATACAAAAGGTTCTTCGTCAAGGGAAATAAGTATCTCTATGACGTACTGATCGACGATTTTTGATGTCTGCTTAGACAGGTGATTACTTCATCTTTACTCTTTGAATGTAGAATTGCATTTATGACTTCGGCGACAGTATTATTAAAAGATGTGAAATATAAATTCTGGTCTGTATTTTCTTTAGTTCTTCTTGAGCCAAGATCGAATGATTAAAGAGTGCGCCAACTTACCTACTTTTGAAAGGACCACAAAGACTGAATTTTGAGATGTCAAATCATTTACTAATGATTAAGGTGCAGTTGATGACTGACTCAGTATGGGTACTTCAAACCAGAAAAAACAGCTTTCTTTATATTGGTACCACCATCTTCCATGATAAAGTTAACATCAACTGGAGGTAAGTTCCATTTCTCCAACAGTCCATTAAATACGTCATTGAAATATTCACCGGTGTGACGTGAAGTGAGTGCTTCAGTTAGTTCACAAATCACAACACATCATTTTGACGTTCAAAGTTCCTGATCTCGAGTACAAGTCTATCAATATATTACAGTCTACTGTAAATTGTGAATGAAGACTTCGAGTGTGCCTGAAGCTATTCCCACGACCTCAGGTCGGATGAGTCAACTCAGATTCTGGTCAACTGATCAAAGATACGCGAAATTTTCTAAAATGTTTCAAAAACCGTTCCATATTCGCATACGCACATGTTCGGGTGCGAATGCGAATAATCTTTTTTCATTATTCGAGTGTGACATATCGTTCTAATTCAGGTGTCTCTCTATAAACAAAATTAAAATATAATATAATAAATAAGAGTTCAATGTGGGGCAGACAATAATAACTCTAATCTTATTTAATTCTCACAATTTCAGTTTGAATCATTGTAGGACAGAATCTCATTTAAGCTTACATTTTCAGTAAACCTTTATTTCGAATTACAATAATAATAATGCATACTTTAGAATTTCTAAACAGTCTTTCTTATCTTACAAAAAAGAATTTCAGACAAGATATTCTTTTGATCAATTATTTGTGCGTGGCGTCGCGCGCTCTATGTGTATTTTCCGACTCATTGGTGACGATAATTATTTTGTTCTCCTTGTTTTTGTCAAATAAATAATAAAGTACATTAGATTATTGAGTCTTTGGCATAATTTAAAAAAAAAATAATATAAAGTTAAATTCAAATTTTCTATAAAGATGACACTTAGAGTTAGTATATCTTTCGTTAAAATTAAAAAATGAATTCATAAATCTATTCTTTCTGACCCTCAGTATGCTCATTTATAATACACGTAAAGAATTTATTTATGAAATGGAGCCTAAGGTATATAACAAATATGCTATAATTAAATAATAAAAACTATGTAAATTTCAGTTATGATAAAATTATGCAAATATTTGCTGATATTCCAAACAGCTTGCAGTGTATTTAATTAATTCATTGCGTGGTGCGCGCCCTCCTCTGTGATCTTTCGCCCCATGGGCAGATACACAAATATTTGTTCCCGTGCGCTTTAGGTATCTATTGACTTAATCAAAAATAAATATTGGGAGAGTAACATAAATTAACGAAGTAGCATTACCTCTCATCTAGTTGTGCACAATAGATTTGTTTTATAAATAAAGGGTGGTCTCACCCTTTAAATATATTTTTTAGCAAAACAGAAGTTATTGCAATCAGTAAATGGGATAAAATTATGGGTTAACTCATTTTCTAAATTATTTATTAAATATTATGTCTCTATTGACTCTTATTTCTTCTCTTCTTTCTCTCATTTTTTAATCATGATTTTTATCCACACTGGAAAGAATTTTTTTAATATGCTTTGTTACTTTATTTCGTTTATTATTTCTACTCACATTATTCATTTATTCCTTCTATCATACATATCGTTGTGCGTGCGTTATATTTGTGGGTGTGTATGTGATTATTTATTATTTTATTTTTATTTGACTTTTTATTATGCTTTTATGCCTATTGTTTTTATTTTATAGTTTTTTATTGATGTCTCTGTATTCTCTCATCACTCCCTCTTCTCTACATTGCAGTTATCTATCTGTGACTCACTTGATATTATTTTATTTACGTTCTAGTGGAAGGTCTACATAATGCGGTTCTTATGGCTTACAGTAGAATTTAGGGCCTCACACTTAAGACTAGGAGGTAATTATCGCGTATAAAAGCTTATAAAGGCCAGGAAATATTCCCAACTCTCAAAAGAAACTTTATTTAAAAGTTTAGGATAAAAATTTGATAAGTATCTGATGGATGCTATGCGTCATTCCGATAACAAGGGATATACTAGAAAATATATGCCAGTATAAATTTTTATAAATAATACTCGGGCATTCGGATCTATTCACCTTGTAAATAACTGCTTACGTCTGAGAGAGGTTATGTTATAATAATATTGCTGTGGGGAAAGACACAAGGGTAAAAAATTTAATAAATAAATTATGTTTGGTTTAATCGTTGATTAGTTCTGTCAGTATCCTGTCAAATAACCTTTATATAACCTCGATATACCTCCTATTCTTACTTTAAAATTTAAATAATGAAAGGATTATTATAACTCTCTTGAATACAATTCTAATAAAAATGAAATAGTTCTCTCGGAGCATTTTCTGGCGAAAAACTCAAATCAAGATTCCCTAGACAAAATTTTTTTTGTATGCGATACAAATTTTCTATATCTATCCAAAATACTCGTAATCTACTAATAAATATTCTTTATCGACCGAAATAATTGTAATAAGTCGCTGTGGATAAATAAAATGTTATAAAATTAAAAATCAAATATAGTAACTTACCCAGATAAAATCTACTCTATATGTTGGAAACCGTGATCTTTATAATCACAAACGCACAATATCTGGCACCTATCCTTAATTTGTTAAAGTAATAATGATTTTTGGGATATTCCCAAAAGGAACTTCGTTTTGCCAATCGATTGAGGGGGTAGAAAGTAAGAGGTCGGTGAGTGATTAATGGGATCTGCTCTCCTTCAGATTCTTATGATATGATAAAATATCTGAAATATATGATATATCTCTTGTACACACTCCTGACGTGTAGATTCCGATCGATCAAAACATGACGAGTGTATCTCGGCATTTTTTGACGTTTTCAGGGAGATCTAACAACCGTGCAATTTCTGCATCCGTTTTTTTAAACAAGAAGTTTGTTCCTGTTTGTTCTACAATCTGACAGCCACTTTTCTGAATTTTTCTGTTAGATATTTCGATGATAACTGCGTAAAGGTAGTTCCGTATCATATTGTATAATACTTTAATTCTCTCTCTCTTGTTGTCTTAAGTATATATATATATATATCTAGTATTTCTGCTGTTACCACGACTTTTTCACATCATATTATTATGATCAATAATAGTACTTTATCTTATGTGGCCCTTACCTCTGTCATTACTATATCCTCCTGTACCCCATATCACTTTTTCATATTTTTTGCGTACGTTGGATGCTGCACCATACTTTGGTATAGGAGTACCTTAATTATTATTATTGCCTCTCATCACCTTACTTTACTCTAATATGAGTACTTTGTCGTGTTAGTTATGCGTTTGTAATAGAACATCTTATTCTATTATTTTGACTGCCCGTATGCTTTGCGATCATTATATTACCCTGGAGTCAGCACTACTCTACTTTTACGTCTTCATACGCGCGAATATAATTTATATGGTTTTTTTACTCCACCACATTACCTATATTGCCTATTTAGTGCCTAATAGGTTGTGTGACGAATTGGTTATTTGTTTTGCTACATTGACATACAGGCCAAGATAGGAGTACTTTTTCCAATTTTCCCGATTTCTTTCATTAATCTCTCAAAAACTTACAATCGGTTTACGAGGAGGTTAACTAATTGGGTAATTACATTGGCCCAACTTCTCTTTAATATCTATTTTTTTTATGGTATGTATGATTACACATTTATTTTAGGTCGAAAAAAAAAAAAAAAAAATCTTCAAAACTAAGTTTGTTTATACGTGTATTGTTTGGAATCCGGTGTGTTCTAATAAATTTTTAGATTAAATCATTAATGCTAAATAATAATAATTATATATATTTTGTTTAATATAATCTTATAGTAATAATGATTTATCTTTGAGGCCTACTTTTAGAGACCTCTTTTTATTTCGTTACTCTTCTTCGTTAAAATATCATTTCAGAATACTTTCTATTAAAAATTTTGCTTCTTTTTTTTTATCTATAAATCGATATATTCCCTCAATGGGTTTCACTCGTGGCCATCCCTGATGTCCTATAGGTCAGTCTCAGGTCTCTCGGCTTCCGGGGAACTACGGGGGGTAGGACTTATTCCCCCCTCCGAGGAGGGTCTCTCCGGATCTCCCGCTCTTTGGTATTTGGTTCGTCGATTGGGGGGGGGGTTCCTCTCCTGCCCTCTCCCCTACGTGAGGTTATGGAAATACTCTCCTCTCCTATTTGTTGTTCCTCCGTCCTGGCTATGCCTCACCTATCATATGCTGTGATAATTCTTTACACAATAATATATATATTATATCTATATATATATATGCAGGTCAATTATATCTATTGTATGCATATATTAGGACATTTAAGTAGATTAATATTTTGACTATAAGTTTCAGTTTTTTTCGACGTTGACTCACTAAAATGTTGATGTTCAAATATAGTTACTAGAACTAAGTAAGGATTCTCACTTAATTAATAGTTACTTTTTTTGTATATTTTACCTTACTACTCTTATTAGCGTATGCATGTAATTACTATACCTTTATCTCGGCTTGTCTTTGTCATTAAAGTCTATTGTTACCCTCGTTTTAGTTGCCACTCGCCGTGTTCCAGATCCTTTCCTTTGCTCCTTATGAGGAACACATATTATGAGTATTGTCCAATATAATATTATTATTTTTAATTTATTTTTCTCTTTTTTTGCTTTTGCCATCTTTTTTCCTAACTCAATATTTAGTCAGATGGACTCTATAATCAATGTATTGCCCTGTGGTACGCCTTTTTGTAGTTAAATGGAGTAGTGTTTTTTTTTTTTTTCTTTATTTTTTTTTTTTTTTTACTCATCCTTACATTATTTCCTCCGCATTTCAAAAACTTTGATTTTCAAACTCCCTTCGAACTGTATTTATTTTTCTCTCCTTTTTCTATTTTTTTTTTGTAGTTTTGAGTATATTTTCTGTTGTAAATTGTAATTAATTTAATCATTTTTTGAACTGTTAGTAATCAAATCTTGTTGATCTCCTTCCTCATATATAATATATACTCTGGCACGTCGCATGACGCTCTTGGAGAGTTTTATGGGCGTATAATTTTGCGGTCATTCTACGCGCAGTGTCTTCTCTGAGTGTACGCATCACTCCTGTAATAGGTTTACTTTCTAGGGAATTGGTTACGCTGGAACTATTGCTCCAGTATATACGATTCATTAGGTTATATATCTCGCGTGCTTACATAGGTTAAATATGAGTATTCGGGCTCACGCATTACGATTAAGTTAGCTAGAGACTAATACTTGACCTCAGAGGCGACGTTATATATTTATATATCGCTCATAATAAGATTTAGTTATTATATTATTATTATTACATCTTGCCCTATACATTTTTTTTTTTCACTTCTGATTCGTTTGATATTTCAGTTTCTCGCGTATACAGATGCTTAATAGGGATTGTAAGGAAACAATCGATATACTAATTGTTTAAATATGATCTCCAAATCCTAATTATTATATTAAAATATCTACTTAATTAATGGTTATTTGCATCATTTCGCTTTAACAAATAAATTATATACATATATCCCTTAAAGCGGGCTAAGTGGCTAGCATCTCTTCAACAATTTTTGTATTCTCATATATATCATAATATACTTATATTATATAATAATATCTATCCTTCTTATATATATATTTATTAATTATATTATTATCATTAATTTATACTTTTATATATTATATTATATCTTATTATTAGACAGTTTCACAGCTGATTGTATATGGTTCTCTCAACTTGGTATATAACTACTCACTTAAGTTGCTTAATTGATCGGAGCTATCTCACGGGGTAATGAGCGTTTGGGGTAAGGTAATGCGTAGGAGCCTTACGGCAACCGGACTCTCTGGTAACGCGCAGGCGCGCAGGTTAAGCATGTGAATCGGTGTTATGTTCATATAGTTCGAACATACTGATGCTTTTGGAGAGGATGAAATTATGTCTGTGCACTTTATAGCGATCATGACGGCGTGTGCGGCTTATCATTAATTTCGCCTTTGTTGTCTAAATATATTGGTTAGTAATCGATCATTTGACAAGACTGAATAGGTATGTGAGGTTTGATAAGTGAGGTTGAGACAATAGAGAAGATGTAGCAAAGAACTCCTCCTATATGGTTTTAGCGGATGAGAGATGGTTCGTGGCAGGGGAACAAAGTGGTTATAGGGGATGCTGGACGTAGAGTTGCAAGATATGAGTTAAGGTAGAATATTGCAAGCTTGGTTCATGAATTGATGTGCTCGCAGATGTGATAGCAGACGAGTCGCTGCTGGTGCTTTGACACGATGTTATATACGAATCTTTCACAAGATTGTTGGTACGAGACCATGTTGTTTTATGGGTGGTCTATTTGAAATTCATTTTTACTATATAGCGAGGCTTGGGGCGAAATAATAAGTAATTCAAGTACTTCGTGGCAGCTTTCTCATCAAAGTTGGTTTGGCAGCTGTCGAGATAGGGTAAACGTAGTGGATCAAATTAATATCCATTAATCAAGGAACATGCGTTCTATTTTGTGAGTAGGATTGTGAGTTTGAATAGCCTAATCTTTGATGGTTTTTAGGTGCATGCTGCAGATGAGGATCATTCTGTTGCTTGACGGGACTTGATGTTGGTGAACCAACTACGGACACCATGGTTGCATGTTTATCGGGGCGTGTTGGACAGCTCTTTAGCAGCTGTAGTATTTTGGTCCTTGATCACTACTTAGATATATTGTGCAGACTGAGTTGTGTGTTTGAACATGATAATCATTGTTTTCGGTTTTTAATGGTTTTGCCCTCAGGATAGAATGCTAGGAATTATCGGGACGCTCCTCTGTCACGTGATGCTCATGATGTACTTTGTTAGGTTGGTGGTAAGGCTTTGCAATGCCTTACAAGTATCATTATTATTATATGTACGGACTCGTTGTTAGTGATTGGTTCGATTATATAATTTAATAGTGTGCAAAGTTTATTGGTTTTACTTTTATATCATTAATTATATATTAAGGAGTGAGGCAGGAATATGTTGTCTTCTTGGTTATTTCATTTAATCAACTGCTGGGTTCTGAACTACTTTTAAGTAAATATTTTTCAGTGGTGTTAGACTTATAGGAAGCCTTTGATGGAGTACTTTTAACTTTATAGCTTTACTTATTTTTGGGTATTGGAGCTTGGTTTTGATGTGGTGAATATGATGCATAGCGTTTTGCGGATTATTAGGGTTACGTTAGGATTATATTGTTTAGAGTTGTATTCTTTATTGAGGAGGTTTGATCACGTCTCATCTAGATTTAGACGTCGGTTATGTTGTAGAGTAGCGCCAGTCTCGTGTGCTAATTTTGCTGTTTGTGGTGACTAGCACGTGGGCCCAGTAGTACTGAGTTTCCCTTATTTTAATAGGACTTATGTTGGTGTAGAGGTACGTGATGCGATGTGATGGCTGATTAGAGTACTGTGACTTAGGGTGGTGGTGGCTATTATCTCTTGGTGGCTTTAACTGGGCTTCACCTCTTGCGTAGGCATCGGTGAGTTATATCACTGCGGGTTGTTTTGTATATACTTTACTCACGGTTTCACTGTTGTTATGATATTATATTTATGCTTTGGAGAGCAATGGAGTATTGATTTGCTACTTCTGAGCCATTTAGTAGTTTATTCTATTGAGTTAACTCCTTCGGGGCGTGTGTTCTGTTGTGACCGTTTTGTTCATTGATATCTGGGGATGATCTTTCGCTAGGTGATCCGGTTTGTGTGGCTCGATGCCGCTTGATGGGCTAGCATAGATGCTCTGTGTTCTCCTGCGGGTTCTAGGATTGGCTGGTTTGGTCCTGTGGAGGCTACATGATGTGGTTGATTCGGCTGCTATAAGTCGCGGTGCTCAGATTTGTTTTTGGCCTGAGAAGAACGTTTTGTGCATATAGAGTTGTCCGTATGACACGCAGCTGTCGCGCTTGCCTCGCATTGCTAGTTAATGGAAACAGCGCGAGTTATCAAAAACGTTGTGTCATGGTTTGACGAGCACGGTGTTTGTTGTGGACTTGGCGGGTGTTTATATTAGTCGTCGATTTGTGGCCGGTGTTTTGATCGTTGGTTGGGAAGGATAGCATTATTTATTCTTTATTGGGCGCGCAGTGTCGTGGCATCTTGCTGGAGACACCGTAGTTCTGTTTTTTGTGGACGCGATTTTCGATGTGCTGGAGCTGATTTTGATGGCGCAGCCATATTTTATGTTGTCGTGCGCTGGCTTTGTGCTGCTGTTTTTCCAGGGCATTTCCGAAAAATCATCTCGAAGTTGTGTGGAACCTTATCAAGGATTTCCTGCATTAATAAGAGTGTCTTTTTGGTATTTGATGACCTTTTCATTTTGATTTATTTTGCTGATGCAGATTTTAATTTTAAAATTTCAATTTAATCCTTTTTATATATTTTTCATCTTTTATTTTTATATTACCATTCACTTTATATATTTTCATTATTTCTATTATATTTTATTTGTATATCTTCTTCTCCCTGTACTTCCTTCTTAAAAACATAACCATGAACGATAAGAACAGAAACTTGTAATTTCATTATTATATATATACTTCTATTATTTCTTAATCTATTATTTCACATTTAATTATTATTCTTATTATTATTATTATTATCTATAATTTTATTTATATTATTTATTATTATATTATTTATTGCTTATTGTCATTCATTATCTTATTGTTTCATTTGTTCTATTTATTGTATTTTTTCTAATTTACTTATTCATTTGATTTGTATCCTCTTACTATTATGTTTTCATAATTAAGGTCATTACAGTTTCTAACTTTCTATGAGTAGCTGATTGTTTTCTCCCGAGCTTGACCAATGTTAGATTTCGGGTTCATTAGCTTCAGGCCTTTCTTGTCTGTCGCTACTATCGTAATTTCAGTTGACTCTGGGAGTTGTATGTGCGTTATCTGTTTGTATCATTATCTCATCATTCTTACAGCTATGAGCCTCTTCTCTTCGTTCGCTCAACCTTTGTGCGGTAGCCACTTATCGCCCTTTAAGTCACAGTGATCTGGCCGTCGCGCTAGAGCACAAAAATAAAGTAATGGAAATGAGTGATTTTACCTTATGAGGTACTCTCATAGTCGTAGAATGCTTAACTGGCAGTCGATAATCCTATGTGTTGTCCTCATTGGGGAATTCTCAGGTTATTTGGGTTTAGAGGCGCCGAGTGCTTAGGCTTGCGTACAAGCCGGCTATCTATATAGTGTTTGATCATTGCCTTTTATATAATTTTCGCGGTTGGTTATATTGGTTGAGTGAGTCTTGCGTTGCGGTGTGCCTGACACATTTATTTGTATAATATTAGTTGGTTTTTTTGTAAATCTGCTCTTTAGGCATCAATTTTTTTTTTTCTTGATTTCTTTTCTCTATCTTCATTTTGTCTTCAATCAATTTTATATTTTACCATAATTTACATTTTATATTTATATTCTTAATATCCATTCATGTTTCCTCTCATCTGTACGCTGCAAATTCCTTGAATTATAATCTTGTATATATTTAATATCCCATTTACAGCCTGCTTCAGTACATGGGAATCATATCTCATTGTATATTATCCTGGTTAAAGTTTTATACAATGATTGGATCTCACTTCATCTGCTTGGTCCCGAGCTCCATGCTCTGAATCCAACCACGATTAGTCATCTTGCTCGATATTTCGGCCCTTTAAATATATTATGCAGTTTCTACTGTTTTGGGCATGGCGCCTTTTTTGAAAGCGTTACCCTCCTTTACATTCCTCCAACCTAGTCTTACATCCTTAACTGAAATCGAACTTTAACCGGTCTTGGGTGGAATACTTTGATTATTGACGTTTGAATAAAGTAAAAAAACTTTTTTGACTTGTGTGGTCTCTTCTTGGAGATGCTCGTTCTGCTCTTCGTACTGCTTCAGATTATCTCAATCTCCTTTTGACGGTCTCTCCGTAGGTAATGTTCATACTTCTATTGTTTCGCTCTTTCATATCTTTTCTTTCTAAGCTATATGAAGCTTCTCCACTATGGGATATGCATTTACTGGCGTTTTTAGGTCAACGGTCGATCCCCCAACTGTTATGTGCAAAGCTGCTAACTGTATGGCAGATAGGTGTTTGTAAAGCGAAACCTCTCCGACGGAGACATACCATCAACAAAGTTTCGCATCATCACGGATATCATCCAGCAATAATAAGCTTACCACCAGCGTCACTATGCATGTAAATGAGTCGGTCAAGCGCAATGCGCAACCGCGCACTGAAAATGCTTATATTTATCACCAACTACAGGGTTGCAGAACACCATCATGATTAAACTACTAGAATGCGAGCTTTGGAAACGCGTTCCCACCCTCCTCCTTCCGCGCATCCTTATCCTCTAACAACAATACCTTATCCTCAGTGCAGTCATCCCTCATCCCTTCATGGTTCGCTGTTGGATTCGTATGTCCTCTTTATGTTCTTCTGCTTTCGAATGGCTTCATATCCTCCACCCCTCCCAATGCACCAAACATCTTATTTCTGGGCTAGCAATGACGGTCATCATTCCGCTCTCCTACTGATGACAAAAGACGTTTCCTATCGTCGATCTCTACTCCTTCGCGCAGTTGCGCCGTCTTCTCCTGTTGCTTCTCAGGCTTTAGTTCAATTTCCGTCGCATAACCAACAGGGTATTTGTAGAAACATCAGCGTTTTTGAGATACAACACGGTCATGTCTAAGGCCTCTGGCACTTTCGAGACTTTAAACTAAATAACCCACTCCTAAACTCGCTCGGCGGTGGTTTCAAAAGCGTCAACTTACTTTGTGTCATACGATCGCGTCCACCAAACTATCTTATCTCGTAGATCTCTGGTCAGTTCCATTTCGCTCGTGCACTTCCGTCCTCGGGAAAGATCAATGCTCGGCAGAAGGCATCAGGCTCTTTTAGCGGCTGCCAACGTACACCATCACACTTATGGTACAACGACTCCATTTAACGCTCTCGTTCCGTCGTGACTTTATATGGGACTTCACGATTGCCGACGTCACTTTACCAATAATAGGTGCCGACTTTCTGTCTCACTTTAACCTTCTTGTAGACATGCATCATAACCGCATCATTGATTTTGAGACACATTTCTCATCTGCCTGTATTCGTGCGTCCGCATCCATCAGTGGCATACATCTCTCTCCACCTAATAATGTTTTTGAATCACTATTAGTTACCGACTTTCCAGAGCTCCTCTCTCCGGTCTCCAAATTTCCTCCTGTGAAACACAATGTCGTTCATCACATTGAAACTTACGGCAGACCTCCATTCTCTCACGCTCGACGTCTTGCACCAGATAAACTCAAAGCTGCAAAGCTAGAATTCGAATCTCTCTTAGAAAAGGGCATCATCCGACCTTCCAAGTCTGATTACGCTTCTCCCTTACATATGGTACTCAAACCAAACGGAGATTATCGCCCAACAGGCGACTATCGCTGCCTGAATGCAATCACCCGTCCGGACCGTTATAATGTACCTCATTTACAGGATTTCACATCCCATCTCTATGGTTGTACTATCTTCTCAAAGGTTGACCTTGTCTCGGCATTTTTCCAGATTCCCGTACATCCGGACGACATTCACAAGACTGCCATTATCACTCCTTTCGGACTTTACGAATTTCTTCGAACGCCATTCGGTTTACGAAATGCTAGTCAATCATTCCAACGTCTTCTAGACTCAGTATTACGCGGTTTACCTTTCGTTTTCGCCTACATAGACGACTTATTGATAGCCAGTGCCTCTCCGGAGGAGCACATTTCACATCTCAGGCAAGTTTTTTCCAGATTAAGTGAATTTGGTCTATGTGTCAACTCTTCCAAATGTGAATTCGGAGTTTCATCCCTAACTTTTCTCGGACACACTATCTCTGCCGAAGGTATACGTCCCCTTGAGGATCGTGTGGCAGCCATTCGTGCTTTTCCGAAACCTGTAAAACAGCGTCAACTTCGTCGTTTTTTAGGGATGGTCAACTTCTACCATCGTTTCATACCGTCCGCTGCTAAAATTCTCCTTCCTCTCCACGCACTTCTTAAACATCCACGTAAAGGTTCTGCTGCTTCTGTCACTGTAGATTGGAACGACGAAGCAACTAATGCCTTCACCGCCATCAAGGAAGCCCTTGCCTCTTCCGTGTTACTTATATTTCCATCCGACACAGCCCCGACTAGAATCAGCACCGACGCTTCAGACTTCGCAGCTGGAGCTGTGCTACAACAATTTATTGATAACGAATGGCGTCCATTAGCTTTCTTTTCTAAAAAGTTCCAGCCGCCTGAAACAAGGTACAGCGCATTTGGAAGGGAACTTCTCGCAATTTATTTAGCTATTAAGCACTTCCGTTACTTCATAGAAGGTCGGGAATTCCATGTTGTAACTGATCATTTACCCATCACGCATGCCATTACAGCTTCCACAGTGAAACAGTCACCTCGTGAAGCCCGCCACCTTGAATTCATTGCACAATTCACAACTGATATCCGCCATATAAAAGGAAAAGACAACATTCCTGCCGATGCTCTATCCCGAATTAACGCTATCTCTCCTTTACCAGACATTGATTTCGTTGAAATGGCTCGTCTGCAGCAGCTCGAAGAGATTGTTTTTCCTAGTGCTTCTTCCTACGACATTCAAACTGTAGAAATTTTTGGTTTTCCCCCTTTGTTGTGCGACGTCTCTTCCGCACATCCTCGTCCAGTAGTACCAACCCCCATGCGCAGAAAGGTGTTTCGCACTATTCACGATGTGTCGCACCCAGGGGTAAAAGGTAGTCAAGTCAAAATAGGCAAGCATTTCGTTTGGCCGTCCTTACTAAAGGATGTTAAACAGTGGACAACGCAGTGTCTCAACTGTCAAAAATCCAAAGTGCACAGGCACACGGTCGCACCTCTTCAGCAATTTCTTCCCCCTGGTGAACGCTTTGACCAGGTGCACGTTGATATTGTCGGCCCTTTACCACCTTCAAATGGTTTCACACACATTTTAACGTGCATAGACAGATACACTCGATGGGTAGAAGCCATTCCCTTGCGTGATACTTCTAGCGAGACAATTGCTCAGGCATTTTTGTACAACTGGATAGCCAGGTTTGGCACACCTTCGACCGTGTCCACAGACCAGGGTAGGCAGTTTGAGTCTCACCTCTGGAAGGACCTTATGACTCTAATTGGCTCTAAGCGCCTTCGCTCTTGCAGCTATCATCCGCAAAGTCAAGGCATGGTGGAACGTTATCACCGGCAGCTAAAAGCTTCTCTTATGGCCCATGGAACTCCGGAAAATTGGTCCGAAACTCTTCCTCTTGTCCTCCTCGGCATCCGAACTTCGTACAAAGAACACCTTAAATGCTCCTCTGCTGAGCTCGTCTATGGCTCCACCATTCGAATACCTGGTGAGTTCGTACTTCCTTCTCCAAAAACTACGAACCAGCACACCTTCCTGGCTCGCCTTCGTCAATGTACTGAGGCATGGAAGCCGTCTTTGCCACGCCATCCTCCCCGTCCAACCTACATGCCTGCGGATTTGGAGACTTGCTCTCATGTATTAATTCGGCATGATTCACACCGTAGCCCCTTGCAAGCCCGCTATGACGGACCTTTCCTCGTATTAAAACGCTATCGAAAGTTCTTCACATTACAAAAGGGGAGCAAAGCAGAAAATATCTCCGTTGATAGGATCAAACCGGCTTATTTCGAACATGATCCCGCTTCTTCCACCACTCCTTCTCCACCTTCGGCACCCGCACCATCTACCTCTACTTCGCAAGATAATTTCGACTTTATGCCCATTCTGCCTTTTACATCAACTTGTTCTCCAACCGAACCTGACCCTTTGCCAACTCCCTCAGCTATTGTCACTACTTCGCCAGCTACTTCAGCGCCCCGCGCTACGACATCTCCGCCCCCTGTTCCAATGCAGACACCTCTGCCTCCTGCTCCAACACCGATTCCTCCTCCGACTCCAGAACCCATTCCGACTGCAACCTTACCGTCTTGTCCACCTCGTCCCACATCGCGTTATGGACGAACATTACGTCCAGTGGTTCGCTTTTCACCTTAATCCCTCTCGACGCTCCGCTGTTCGGGGGGGGAGCCATATTACCTTCCGCTTTCTTCCTTTTCATTATTGTTGTCTTCCTCGTCACGTGATTAGAAAATCTCGTTTTCTTCGTTAGAACACCAACCGCCATTTCGCTTCAAGAAGTTTTTCAATTCTTCCGTATAAAAGCTGCCAAGCTCAGTGCATTATTCAAAAACAGTTTACAAAAACCTTTCACATTGGTTAACGAAGAACCCCTGATTTCTTTTATATCAATTTGTGCCTTTGTAGTTTTCGTACAACATATTTTTCTTTCGATTGTTTGCAAGGTACGTAATTGCTAGACCTAGTTCTTTTGTGTCACATTGAATCTCGCGTATCTAGATAATTCTATTTTGTGCTGTATGTTTATATTAATGAAAAATATTCCATATAAAAATGTCTTTATTATACATTATATTTATTTACAATTAAATAATCTTTTTATAAATTATTGGCTACTCTAAAAAACCTATGTTCGAAATTTTATATATTTTATGTAATAGTTTCCCTAAAAACAAAATGTCAAATATAACAGAAAACTGAATTTCAATGTATAACTATATTATCTATTTTTCACAATGTAATTATTATTATTATTATTATTATTATTATTATTATTATTATTATTATTATTATTATTGTATTTATTATTATTGTTGACTCTTCTATATATTTAATTATGTATATTGGTTTCATAGATTTATAACTCTTACCGAAAGTTCGTCTCATTACTCACTTTTTTTTTACGGCACACGTAACAATATATATATATATATAAAATCACATTTTCGCTTTATAGGATCCGAATTATCCAGTCAGCAGCAAGATAAAGCTGAATCCTGGTTGAAGCTATACAACCATGAATATTTCGCACCTTTCATAAAATTTCCTTTTAAAGATAACAATTTTTTCCCATCCTCTATGTTCAATGAAACTTTATTAAAACATACCGTAAAACGGGGGATAATGGGCCAAAATTTGGGCTTTTTTTTGTGAAGTCATGAAAAATCAAAATTTCAATTTACATCCATATGTAAATGTTTTTTCTCAAATTTAAACCTTCCTTAATGTTATACCATGACGAAAATATTAAAAATTTTAACTTAAATATTTTTAGTAAATTTTTGAAAAATGCAAGTGGCCAAAAATTGAAATGGGGGAAAGTGAGTCACTATGCTGGGGGATAATAGGTCATTGAATATTATTTCTCTAATGATTGTACATTAGTATTTTTATTAATATATAAATTTAAAACAAGTATTAAAGGTGTTGTAAAATTAATTTTGGTAGGGAAAAACAAGTCTAACATTTTATCATTTTTAAACAGATAGCTATTTGTAGAAAAGTATAAAATTTTATTTTCATAAATTTTTTATATATTGCTTTTAAAACACTTAATATTATTAAAAAAAAAAGAAGTTTTATTATTTTATACTAATTGAACAAATTATTTTACAAAAAATTATTTTTTTTCCATGCTAAGGAGTATTAGCTGTTCCGTGAGACACCTCTCCTCACAACTCAGAAAGACTGTACCTAAACCACTTCTTCCGGGGTTTTGAACTTCACCTCTTATCCTTCTTGAAAGGGTTTCATATGGCAGATTGTATCTTCTGGTGGTATCGCGGATACCTGCACCATCTTCAACATCTATAATAGCCTGTAAGATGTCTTCTTGGGTGTACATAAGTCACCTGACACCTACCTTCTTTTGGTACTGGTACTTTCTGGGCATCTGCAAAGTGGAAATAGGCTATGTTGTCAATTGATTATCAAATTACGGTATATCAAAGACATTAAATACCCGTATAAAAGGGAAATATTATTAAAAAATTATTAAAAACTATAAAATAAAAGGTTATTTATAGTTTATACGATATAGATGACTCATTTCCCCCAATGAGCGGCAGAACCATTTTACCACATAAGTGAAACCCTTAATATTTTAGCAAACTAACATATAACATCGTAAAATTACTTTAGATGAAAACATCTTACCTTTACACTGTCTCTTATATGTGTTAAATGTATTTTCAAAGTTTCGGTATCAAAAATTCTGCAACTCTTAGAAATTTTTTTTTAAAAATTTACAATTTCCAATTTCTGAAAAGGGGGAAATTTTTTTTTAGTTATAATTGTCATTTATTTAATTAAATAACTACAAAATAATTTAATATAATTATTAAACTAACTAAAAACCATAATTGGAAACTCCTAATGGTTTCCATTATTAAAATATATTAAATATTACAAACTGACTCATTTTACCCCTTGAAGCCCATTTTGCCCCGTTTTACGGTAGGTATAAATCTTGTCCTTCAAAATGGTGGAAAATTATGGAAAAACGTACATCAAAAAACAATCTCTTGCCAAAAGGATTCTGTAAATTCTGCTCAGATCTTTTAAGCTGTCCACCAAGTTCTGCCTCTATTGAGAGGGTGTTCTCAACATTTGGCCATATCTGGTCTAAGCTAAGAAACAGGCTTGGTGTACAAAAGGCCAGCAAGCTGGTAAAAATTTACAAATTTCTTAATAAATGAAGGTGATTCCAAATGAAAGAAACACTAAAATAAATAATTTGCTAGGGAATTAAAAAAATTTTTAATGAATAAAAATTTAAAGGAAAATGTATAAGGTTTAAATTTCCAAATTAACTCTTTAAAAAAAACATTTTCTTATTTTTCTATAATTTTTTTTGAAAAAACCCAAATTTGGGTTTTTTCAGGTTTTTTTCAATGTGGGTTTTTCTGAAAAAAACCATTGGGGACAATCCGATTGTCCCCAATCGTGCTAACCCTGCTTCCAGAAGAGCTTCCTATTCCCTTGTAAGTCCCCATTCATCCTCCTTCCAAACTGTTCATTTACCTCTTGTTTTCTCCTATGTATGCACCTTTTAGTATTTCTTTTTTCCTCTTTATATAATTCCAAGCATCTTTCTTTTGAGACTTCATCATTTGCATGTGGTACATTCAACCACGCTTCTTTTTTACCTTTAACCGCTTTCATCACCTCTTCATTCCACCATTCACTGTTAACATTCTTACTTCCTACTTTAGCACATCCACATACTTCCTTTGCACTACTAACAATTGCTTCCTTCATTTGCCCCCAGATTTGTTCAGTATCAACTTGTTCACATTCGCATCCTAAGCAAGAGATAGGTTGTAGTGGGCAGCCAACCCAACTACCACCGTCCCTTAGTCACTTTCTACGACACGCAGGACATACAATGTGGGCAATTCATTCTCCCCCCCCCACACACATAGAGATATGAGTAGTAGGGATGTCTGTAAGGTATTGTATATATAGGGAGAGTACACACATACTCGAAGTGTTGAAATTACCTCCCATTTTTAATGGTGCACTTTTCTCTTTTGCGTTCATATTCTTTACACACTCATCCTCCAGGCAACATATTACTGACCACCATTTATCCACATATCATATACACATACTTAAAGTACACACCCCTCTTCTAGATAACACCTTACAGACATCCCTACTACTAATATCCCTTTGTGTGGGGGAGAAAGAATTGCCCACATCATATGTCCTGCGTGTCGTAGAAGGCGACTAAGGGGCGGTGGTAGTTGGGTTGGCTGCCCACTACCACCTATCTCTTGCTAGGAATGCTGATGCATGCCTCGGAGATGGTCGTGATCGCCGTAAACGGCCTTCTAATTTTCGACGAAATTGTATGAATCGTATGGGTACATGGAATGTCAGAGGAATAAATGTTGAGGAGAAGAGGAGAGAGGTGATGGATGTATTTAGAAAGGGCAAATTTGATTTGCTCGCTGTGACTGAAACAAAGATGAAGGAAACGGTTGAAATTGAATGGTGTGGTGAGCAATGCATGCGGTACTGGTTGTGGAACTTATGAGAGGGAGGAGACGAAGGAGTTGCAATTTGATGAGTGACTTGTGGTACAGAGCTTATGGTAGACTTTGTGTGTGTGGGTCCTAGAATTCTAATATTTAAATTTAAGTTTGAAAAGGTTAAAGTATGTGTGGTTGTGACGTATGGTCCATCTGAGGGAAACATTGAAGAATACGATTTTTTGGGATAATCTGAATGATGTTTTGGATGGAGTGAGTAGGAGCTTCAGATTGGTAGTGTTGGGGGACCTGAATGGTTGGATAGGTGGTCAAAAAAAGGATGGTATATACAGGTGGTTTTGGGGTGTCCGGAGAAAATGAGAATAGGTATGAAAGGTGAATTGATTTCTGTGAGGAGAGAGGTAAATGGTGTGTAAATAATACTATATTTACAGACAAGTGTACCTTAAGTACAATACACTTAGTGTAGGTAGAGATGGTATCGAAGTGAAAAGTATTGTTTGATTTTGTGTTGGTGAAAGAAGGAGATGTTGAAGTATGTGTTGATGTTAAATCAGTGAGGGGTTTAGGAATGGGGATTATCGTATCATTATGTTGTCCTATGTAAAATTAAGCTTAGTGGGGGCTTGGATGGAGAAGGAAGGTGATACGGAAAGGAGTGGGTAAATTAAGAGGTGAGAAGTTAGAGCGAACAACGGTAATAAGGTTAAGTATGTAAGAGCGTCTCGGCAAGTAAATCAGTTGAATGTGAACAAGGTGAAAACTGAACAAATCTGGGAGGAAATGAGGAAGCAATTGTTAGTAAGGGCAAAAGAAGTATGCGGATGTGCTAAAGTAGGAAGTAAGATGTTAACAGTAAGTGTGGAATGAAGAGGTGATGCAAGCGGTTAAAGTAAAAAAAGGAAGAGTGGTTGAATGTACTAAAAGGCAATTTGATGAAGTTCAAAAAGAAAGATGCACTTGGAATTAATGTAAACGAGGAAAAAAGAAATACTAAAAAGTGCATACGAGGAGAAAAAGAGAGGTAAATGAACAGTTGGAAGGAGATGAATGGGGACTTACAAAGGGAATAGGAAGCTCTTTGGAAGGGAGCACGAAAGGTTAAGAATGAGAATTAAGGGAAACCTGGCTTAGAATAATGAATAGGGATGGTGTTTTTTTTAGTAACTGATGAAATGGAAGTGAAGGGAGTGTGGAGGGAAACTTCGAAAATCTGCATAATATTGGCATTAATGAAGAGGTGATATTGAATGTAATGTGGTTTGATGGGCAAGAAGGAATAGGTATTTTGGGGATAACAGGTTATTAGCAAGGAGGAGGTTGAAGAATATTGGTAAATCTGCAAGTATAGATGAAAATTACTGGTGAAAATGATCAAGAACGGAGGCGAGGATGGTGATTGATTGGATTGAAAGTTGTGTAAGTCAAATAAGCGTTTATGGAGGTATAGTTTCCAAGGGATTGGAGGAGAGCAGTAATATACCCTTTTAATAAGGGTAAAGGGTGATAGGGGAAGACAGTAGAAATTATAGGGAATTAGTTTTTATTGCGTATTGTAGGGAAGATATGATGGCTCGGTGTTTGTCGAAAGAGTGAGGACGTACAAGTGACTGAAGGCACTGATTGGTGAAGAAACAAGGTGCGTTTTAGAAGTGGTAGAGGAATGTGTGTGGATCAAATCTTTACATTGCAAAAAAATGATTGAGAAAATGAGGAGAAGAAGAATAAATTGTATTATGGTTTTATGGAATTTGCAACAGGCGTATGAAAGGGTTAATAGGAAAGCTCTATGGCAAGTGTTAGTGATATATGAGTGTTGGTGGTAGACTCTGAAATGGAATCAAAAGTATGTATGACGATGGTGAGGCCGTGTGTATTAGCTTTAATGAGTGTCAAAATGATTGGTTTTTTAGGTAATTAAAAGGGGAGTGAGGCAGGGTTGTGTATCATGTCTCTTGGTTATCATTTGTATATGATGGGGTTAATGAAGAATTAGAGGTGGCATGGCAGCGAAAATGGTGTTAGAATGTTTGGACAGAATGGGGAGATGAGTGCGGGTGAAGACTACCTATTATAGATGCGGATGAATTTTGGTTTATTGTGTGGTGAATCTGACAAAGAGAGTTTGAGAGGATTAGTAGAGAGATTTTTGCAAAATGTGTTCTTTAACAAGGAGGGTTTGAAAGATAACTTAGATAACAGAGTAAAGGTTATGGTTGTGAGTGACGGCAGTCCTCAGTGTGAAGTTATATGTTAGATGGTGAGCAGGCTGGAACAAGTGTCTGAGTTTTAAATATTAGGGTATATGTTGTTGGATGAGAAGGGAACGATGTATGAGCAGAGTGTAAGTAGCAAAGCTTGTGGAATGGCAGAAAGGTTTGTGGTGCGAATTAATGTTGGTGACTGAGTACAAGGGCACTAAGTCTTGAAGTGTGCTAGGGTCTTACATAGAGGGTATGTGTTAGCCTGTGAGTTATTAGATTATAGTAGGCCGAGACTAATGTGTCCATGGAATAAGAAGTATATATCTAAAGTTTAA
>JABUQX010060862.1:45000-59491 GCA_015478945.1 Trachelipus rathkii | reverse complement strand
TATATATAATTATAATATATAATATATATATATATATATATATATTATATATATTATATATATATATATATATATATATATATAATTTTTTAAACCCTCTGCAGAAACAACTATGACTTACAAAAAAACTCTTTTTATTTGAGACACTTTAGCACAATAAAACATAATAAAACTTTTGTTATTCCCTGAGTTAAAACAAATTGTAAAAGTCTTTCGCTTCATTACAACCTCTCAGTCTGCTTATATGTTTCAAACCTTACTCAGGAAACTGTATTGATAAAGAAAGCTCAAAGGGTTAAAAATACTATATACAGAACTAACATCCAAAAGTAAATTGATTCAATAAACTATATAATAAATATATATATTTTTTTTTTTGTATATAATAATATATATAATATTATATATATTATAATATACTATATATATATATATTATATATATTATATATAATATATATATATATATATAAAATATATATCTTGGAGTTTGAAGACGATTCCTGAGGACATCTTCCCAACAACGAATAAATAGCACGAAAACAAGCAGAGTTAAGCCTAGATAAAAGTTTAATTAAAGAAGGCACGTTTTCTAATTTGAGTTTTAGTTACCAAATCACCCGAGAGGATTACAGAAGAATCCATACGTCGACATGCATGAAATCATTTCAGAGAAATTAAAATTTACAACCATCCGTCTGGCTGTTTTTGACCTAAGGTAAGAAC
Organism: Trachelipus rathkii; assembly: GCA_015478945.1. Classification (NCBI taxonomy): domain Eukaryota; kingdom Metazoa; phylum Arthropoda; class Malacostraca; order Isopoda; family Trachelipodidae; genus Trachelipus; species Trachelipus rathkii. The sequence continues at coordinate 58,766 of JABUQX010060862.1, read as the reverse complement.
ACGTTTTCCTCGTTGGCAGACGAGAGTCTATTCTTGTTTAAAGTCTTGAAGCAGACATAAACAGAATAAAGATAGAAGGTCATCGAAGGAACGCAGAGGTGAAAATAGTTTAATAGTACAAGTTGAACAATGATCAAGAATATTGTATTCACTTCCTAAACGCTCAAGGATACGAGTAGGGACTTCACTGTCTGATAGAGAAATGGAAGGAAAGATTTCCAAATATATTGTTAATAATTTGAAGGAATTACAAATGAACATTCGGAATTGAATTATGGCTTAAGCAGTGGCCTCAATTTCTTTAATTTTAGAAGAAAAGAGAATGTGATGTTTTTTGTAGCTTAGAATTTTTAAAGACCTAGAATTTATGATAACAGGTAGAGTTGGAAGATAAATAAACAGAACAAATGAATTTTCTCCAAGGTTTGCAAGATAGCTTAATTCGGAAGACTCCAAAATAGAAAGATGAGAGCAAACATGGCTGCTGCTGGACATATACACAACATCTACCTTTGCCTCAAAAATTTGGGATAAAGGGCAATAAGAGGGAAAAAAATAGAGTTGCCGTTGGAGCGTTACAAAAGCACCCGAGTTTCTGTCAAGAATAAAGATGAGGTCTACAAGAAAAGATTTGATATCAGCATAATTCAAATTTGGGAATAATGGCAGTGAATATTGCCAAAAAAATAATAATAATAATAATAATAATAATAATAATAATAAATAATAATAATAATAATAATAATAATAATAATAATAATAATAATAATATATAATAATAAAATAATACTATAATAAAATAATAATTTAATAATAATAATAATAATAATAAAGACCGCGAACGTAGAGCATAGCTTGCTTCATGCCTGATCACACAACTTTCATAACATAGAAGCTAACCTTCACGGTGATTGATGCGAATATATTATATATATATACTATATATACTATAATATATATATATATATATAATATAATATATAATATATAATATAAATAATAGAGATATATATAATAATATAATATAATATATATAATATATTATATAATACTTATCATTAATTAACTTAATACATTAAATAATTAATTACATAATTAGAAAAAACAAAATGACGCTCTCCATCGGTAAACAATATACATTCAATATTATTTAAAGATCCTCTTCTATTTTGAACAAAATATTTTAATCGGCTTTGCGGAGCGTCCTAATCGTAATCAAGATAAATTAATAATTCCATATCTTGCCCACCAAATTGTTTTTTTCATAACCTTTAATAAAAATACCTCTTTGAAAAATTACATTATTATATAATAGGGTGAGGCAATATAACTTCCTTTTTGCAAAACGCAATAAAAACACATGAGTGATTCTGAATAGTTTTATTTCTATTTATAATGTAGTACAATTCTTTAGTAATGTTTTACAGTTTGAAAATCATATCAGATAGGTGCCAACCCCCATGTCCATACACTGACTAAAACCTATTTCTTGGCGATTTTGTCATGACCCTTACCAGCATAGCAGCAGGTGTGTTGGCAATATTGGCCCTGATGTGGCCTTTCAGTCTGGTAGGCTCCTCGACGGTTACATAAAAGCGGGATTTCAGTAGCCCTACAGAAAAGAGTCTCTAATGCCAATTAACCGGGGAGCTTCTGCCACACCAAATCGCCCCCGTAATAAGCTGAGCTCTCCGAAGTGTCTCTTCAAAACAGCCATCATGCCCTTCGATATGTAGCCGGATCCATCCTTCGAAACTAAATGTTCCCCAAGTCCAATTCATCGAGACTGGGGAAAAAATATCAGCCAACATGTCAACATACCTGTCTGAAATTCACTATCACAGACCTCATTTCCCCTCAAAAAAACCATGGCCAAACAAACCCAGCGGAGGAAATTGCACACAACACCTTTACCCTTGGTGAATGCAGGGGCCGTTGACGCAATTCTCGGGGATTGAGCCCAGTAGCGCATGTTCTGTTTGTTGATGCATCCAATTCCAAGTGGAAATGGACTTCAATCACAAAAACACTAATGGCCGTCCGTAGGAAACGTTTGCAGACAGCGCCTCACATGCGTTGTCTCCGGCGTAAAGAAGCTCGCGTCGGAGTAGCTCCTCACAATCGCCAACTGTACGGATAGGTAATAAGGTCATCGCGTAAGAATTTGCGCCTCACTAACTATTAGAATATCAAGGCAGGACGCATGTTTGCTCGCAGAACGCCGTGGGGATTGCAAGACTGACGCTCTCACTGCATCAATGTTCTCCGTCGTCTTGTCGCACTCTCGGTTTGTCTGAACGTAGTGACCCATGTTACAATCGATTTTCGGTCCTGGACAGAGCTCAATGGGGCTCGATTGAAGCGATTTCGGAAGGCGCGCTGGGTTGCGATCACAGAACGTATCACGTTTGAGAAGTGGAGCCCTCTACGCAAACGCACATCCACACTTTCTAAGCAAATTAAGCCTGACCATGGTAGGGACACAAAACTTTAGAACCACGCCTCTCGATTGAGACCACGTCCACTGCGCTCCGACCCCTACAACCTGATTGGCGTGCATTTCAAATAAGGAAGTTATGTTGCCGCACCCTGTACAAGGTTACACGGTTTACTAAACAATCTAAATACAGTACATAATTTCATAATTTCAAATAACTTAAATAATTAACGAACATTAGTTGTTCCACTGAATTACAAATTAAATGATTACTTCTCTTACTCAAAAATTCTACAAACTTTTTAAGCATTGTGAAAACAAACTTCAAACCATCTGTAATCATGACTGATATTATATTTATTCGTCCATAAATTAGCTCAATAAAATGACATACAATATGACTTCAAAAGAAAAGAATAATATTCAGTCATACGGTGCCAAATCTTCTTAATATAACCCTAAATTTTCCTGCAAATTTATCCCTCGCTCGTTCTACATCAGATTTTTTCAAATAAATTTTTATTTAAAATATAACCAAGATAATTTGTTTATGCAGAACATATTTAAAAACTTTGAGAAATCCATAATTTAACCAATTTATCTTTATTTTCAATTTATCTATTACGAAAAACATTTGTTTTACTTTTATTTACATTTAATCTCAAACAGAATTTCTTAATTATATATTTTTGCTATATTTAACATCATTTTCAGCGCATCTTTTGAGGAAGCCAACAAAACCAGATCATTTTCGTACATAACTTTATTAGACATGTTCATACCTAATCTATCACCTGTTTTACTATTTAGCAATTCTTTTATAAGTTCATCTATATAAATGCAAAAAGTAAAGTTGACAAAATTCCTCCTTGTCTAACATCATTTTTTTACTTTCAATTTATTCAAAACACTATTTTTAAACTTAACATGAGCAAACTGATTATAAATATGCACTAAATTATTATACATTATATCAGGAATTTGTAAATTATCCAATTTCTTTAATTAATTTAAATAAAAACATCGAGGTTGACTCTGTCAAATTCCTTCGAAATATATAAGAACACAGCATATATGATTGAACCTTCCCCAATGTACTCTGCAATAATTTCCTTCAAAACAAAGATCGCTGTTTCCGTTGAATAATTGCTTCTAAATCCATATTACCTATCATCCAAACTGCTTTAATCTTTGACCCTATCAGGAATCTCGTATCCAAACAACCTTAGAAAAACAGACGACATCATCATCGGTCTATAATTATAATTGGAATCACAACAATCTCCATGTTCATTCTTTATGATCGGTGTTGTCACACGGAATTTAATTGTGCATCATGCATGCATTGATGAATTTCTATATAAATGTATTAAATTTTTCCGTCCCAAATTTCAAATGATATAAATGTGTCCCATCTGAGCCTAAAGTTGGATTCATTTTATTAATTATTTCTTGAACTTCCGTAACAGTAAGCAATTCGTAAACTTCCGTCTAATGAGCATTTTTAAATGCATTCTCAATGTTGGATTGACAAGATATATCATCAAACACTTTTAGAAATTTATCCGAGAATTATTTCACAATAATTCCATAATCATTTTCTTCATCTGTTTTTATTACGTCTCTTTTAACGAAACTTTCCGTACTAACCATATTTAAAAAAAAATCATTCTCTCACCACTAAAACCTTATGCCAATTTTTCATTCCTAATCTCATTTCCCCTCAAGCTACTTTTTAATTAAAAACTTTAAACTTAAATCGTATTGCACATCCGCAAATCAGTAGCTGCGTTTCGTTGGGATTGGCCGTGCCTCTTCCCTTCTCGCATTCTTTTTAAAACTCAATTTGTGTCTCAAGAAAATGATGTAATTTTTCATTCCATCCTGGTATAATGACCACAGAAAGCTTTTTACTAGCAGTCTGTAGAACATAACATACACCTTTATACCAAAATATTATCTGAATTAAATGTTTTTCATTTCAGTGTTTTTTTTTCTAAAAAATTTTCAACGTTCCCTTTAGTGCAATTATTTCTCTTTATTCGTCGAGTTTTGTTCCAATATTATAAATTTAATTTTAAACATTCGAACTAAAAATTTATTACAATCCTGAATTATTACTTTACAGGACACTGGAGAATAGTCACATAAACTTTGATCATTAAAATTTCTTTAAAATATCCTCTGTAAGCTTCTCGGCACTACATAGATCCTAAAAAAAATGAAGTCGTATTATGTGCGGAAACAAATAAGTGAAACAAATCTTTAATTAATATTTATCAACAGATACCAAATTATTTCTTTCAATAAATCATTGATCAAGTCCTGCAAAAATCCGAATCATGAAACGTGTTAAAGTCTCCATATATAATTTAAGAAGTCATTGTTCGTACTTTTCACAACTGCTTCCACTCTGTCAAGAATTATATATCACTCCAAAATTCTAACCTGATCATTTTTAAAGCAAGGTAAATAAACGTTTAAAATCAAAATCCTGTTAAAATTAAAATCAAAATCCTGTTAATTAAAACTATCCCAATTATATATTCACTATACAACACTGGTTTAAACCATTCCTGAAAACTCTTTCCTCCACAAAAAAACAAAAACAAAAAAAATACCCTTCTTTCTTCGGTATTCCCTCATGTAACTTCTTTTTAAACAAATGTTACTTTCTTCAATTCGTTAGAAAAATTTTCTTTTATATAAACAACTTTTTCCATCAACATTATCTCTTGCAATAACACAATATAATGATTTGACATAAGGTTTTTAACAACTTCAGAATTATTCCTAAATGAATCACAATCTTTAATCTAGTAAGCAAAGAAGAAATTATTATTTCTCATTTTTAGAAAAGAATTGCCAAAAGTTTTCATTTAATAACTTTAACACAATTTTCTGATTCCGTAGTAATTCTAAAAGCTTAAAATGAAAATTCCTTCAATTTAACTCTTCGATTTATATCAATTCAGCATGCAAATTATCCTTAATATGCGCCACAACGACCTATATACAAATCCAAAACTGATTAGCCCTTCTCAAATTATCATCTGGTTCCAAATTTTTAGTACCATAAATTATATTCTTAAATATTTTTCGAGGTATTACCAAAGTAAAACATTCACCTTCGATACCTTCCTTACTATGTTCCATTATTTCTATTATTTCTTAAATTTATTTCCTCATTTGAAAACCTTGTATTCTATTTTTTTTTTATTTTTAATGTTTACCTCTTCCTTATATTGGCAAGACACAATGCTTGTCCAGTTTATCTAATATGGCTCGTATTCATTCTCAGTTGCCTGATGAAGACTATTTTCGGCTAATTCATGAATCTCCTCTATCTTGGAAGCTGAAAGAGCCGACGGCACCAGCAATCAATAACCTCTAGACTCCTCTCCCACTCCATCATCCTCACAAATAAACGTTTCCTTTATTTTACTTCTATTACCTTTCCTCATTTAATTACCTTTAAAACTTATCGTATCTGATGCTACTTTTTGCAATTACCCTATGTTGCTTAAGTTACTTAACCTCTTCTCTTAGCTTCTCTACTTCATCAGTTTGGTTGATAAGTCCTTCACATATAATTACACACCTTTTTATTTCAAACAAACATATAATTTCAACCTTTACGACTGCTACAAATTTGGACAAAATTTTACCCTTCTGCTTTGCTATCTATCCTAAGCAGATCAACAACATCTTGCATATTACCTCTTTATTTATCGTTTTTATTAATAGATAGATAGATAGATAGATATATAGATAGATAGATAGATAGATAGATAGATAGATAGATAGATAGATATGATAGATAGATAGATAGAATAGATAGATAGAAGATAGATAGATAGATAGATAGATAGAAGTCAAGTATAAATTATTTTTAAAGAAGTATGTATACAATGTCGAACATAATACATAGAAGTAACGTCGTTTTAGATTATTTGACCTTTCATAACCATGACATAGTTACTTCGAAGTTCGCTACTACCTCTAAGCTCATATAAATTAAAAGATCTTACGATTTACAGAGCCGCACTGAAACAAACTGGTTTTTTTCATGTTATTTATTGGGCTCATTTATGCATTGCTTCATTGTTAAAAAAAATTTTGAACATCTCATTTGTAAATTGTAAAATTTACAGTCACGAATAGTTTTTGGGAAGTAAAACAAAAGAAATGGAATGATGGAAGAGTGCTTCGATAGAATGAATTCTTATGTAAAGAGAAGGTTATTAGGTTTGAGGAAAAGTGGAATAATAGGAAGGAATTTACATTTCATAGAAGGGAATTTAAAATTTGCTATGAGAAATAGGAAATTTTGCCATAGAATAATGCTCATCTGACATGGATGCGAATGGAACACCAAAGATTTAAGTAAATGACTATGATATATATATTATATATATTATATATATTTATAATATATATATAGATATTAATTAATATATTATATATAATATATATTATATATATATATATAATATATATATATAATACTATTAATATATACCAGTTGTGAGGGAGTGTTTGGAAGCCGTATTTCAATACTTTTCAGGATTTATTTCTACTATAAAAGAATGGAGAAAAATTGTGATCTTGCTACGATATATATATTATATAATTTCCTTTTACATTACATCAGTTTAAATAATATGTATATTTATCTTCTCTTTCATCGTTATAAATATTGCGAAATTTCTTATTTCGTTTCTTTACGGGAAAACCGCACGAATCCAAAAGCTCACAAAAAACACCAACTAGAAACGAATAAAAGTTTAATCGCATTTTGAAAGCGGTCATAAATCGCACAACGTATCAACGTTATGTGATTTTACTTCACGCTTGCATGCCCCCCCTGGTATTTCGAGACGCACCACAGTTTGAAAACCACTGATCATAGATCCATACGAGGACTGAGTTGTTGGTTGTTAGTTTTGCGCTTTAGCTATTAGAATTATTATGTGGCGTCTTTCCAGAATCAGAATAGTGTAGAGTGCAAGTTAGGCATGCAACCTTCAGATATGTGAATAAGGGCCTGCGATAGCTTTCGTGCCCAAGTTTTTGATATATTATATATAATATATATATATATATAAATATATATATATATATATATATATATATATAATATATATATATATATATACTATTATATATATATATATATAATATATATTATATATATATATTATATATACTATATATTAAAAATTTTATTAATTAATGCCAATTTTTATTATATTATTTTAAAAGATAAATTTACAAAAGATCATGATACAAAAAGTAATCTAATATTGTCTACATTTTTTATGTCAGAATTTCTATATTTTTATTCCCTTTAAAATTAATTATAAAAATGTACTGGCAATGTTACGCTTCAATTATCTTCACGATTAAAGAACCTCAGGAATTGATTCCTAAAATTCCTTTCGACATTATAATTAGATTGAGTAAAGCGCCTCTCTTCAGAGGCTCCAGCAGAAGTAAATAAAGCCCTTCTTCAGAGACTCTAGCAGGAACGGTTTCGCCCAAAATTTATCCTTTCTTGAACAGTCTTTTTGTTATTTCAACAGAACAAAGGCGTAGCAGGTTTTTACAGGTAGAGGCTCTCTTCGCCTCTTCACCTCGTAAATCTTCCCGTAACCTGATGTGATAAGCGGACTATCTTACATAATAATAATAATAGATCAATAATATAATAATAAATAATAATAATTAATTAATAATATAATAATACTAATAATAATAATAATAGATATAATAATAATAAATTGGAAATTGGTGTTGAAGGGATTGATATCGAAAATTTCATTCATTGGTGCGACTTTATTGATGTATTAAAGGTGACCACACCTGTGACAGCTGTTAATCTTATTTGAAATTTTTGGGGGACAATTTTTTCAGGCTGTAACATAATTGCAAAAGAATCTTTACTATTTTTTTACACACACCACACAGCTACAAATATATATATATATATATGATATAATATATATATTATATATATATATTAGCTATATATATAATATATATATAATATATGTCATATATATATATATTACTATATTATATATATATATTATATATATATTATATATATAATTATATCTAATATATATATATATATATATATATATAAATATATATTATTATATATATATATATATATATATATATATAATATATATATATATATATATATATATATTTATAATATATATATATATATATATATATATATACTATATATTATTATTATATAGTGAGGAGGATTGTGTTTTCAAAGCTTTTTATTTCCTTCAGAGCAGATTAAACGTTCTAAAAGGAAGCTTTTGTCTGCGAGATCTTTGCTTCATCTCCACAACATTGTCATAAACACAAATCATACCATTCACCCTCACCCCCCACCACACTTCCGAATATCTTACCGCAATTATGTAATTATTTATGACTGGATTCATTTTTGCCACCAACATAATCAACATATATTTTTATAAACCTCAACATTTGGACATACGATGAAATGAGCATTGTTTATAAAATAATATATAATATGTTTATATATATATATTATAGTAGTATATATATATATTATATATATATATATATATATATATATATATAATTATATATATTATATTTATATAATATATATATATATATATAATATATATATATATATATATTGTACATTAATTATAAGATGATGTAGCCGGAACCTGTTTATGAATTTTTTTAAAAAAATTTTATCTTGCATTTGAAGAGAAATATGCCAGTGTGAAATGCACGAAGCCGGTCTATAAGATTGTTTGACATTTAATTTAAAAACATGACTCTCACGAAATTCGAAAAGTCGCTTGCTGACTCGGCAAATAATGATGCACTCTTCATTATAAATGCCACACGAAAATGATTCGCCCGCATCAGTTTTTAATAAAACAAATCAACACGATTAAAACTTAAAAAAATTATTTTATAGACATTTCAATATAATTTTTTTTTCATGTTCTGTAGAATGAATGAATGTTGGTGGAAGGTTAAAAATTTTCAAAATGTTGTCCAACGTGCTATTTAGTCTTTCACATATATTTCACCCTATAATGGAGCAATTATTTCTATACCTCAACAAGAAATAAACACTGTTGGAAATAAGAAAGTGTTACCGTAAGTAGTAGAGTAGTAGTAGTAGTAGTAGTAGTCAGTAGCTAATAATAATAATAATAATAATAATAATAATAAAATAATAATAATAATAATAAATGTAGATAATAATAATAATATTTTAACTTTATATTACTTTTAAATAAATTGTGAATTTTTTTTATTAATTACAATATATTTATTATTGATATATTATTATTATTATTATTATTTATTGATTATTTATTATTAGTATTATTATTATTATTATTATTATATTATTATATTATTATGATTATATTCGTTGACAGAGAAAACATCGTATATTAAAATTTGTAAATGGAAGATATTAATGCACAAAATTATATAACTTTTTTATCCACCTGCCCATTGAATTAAATAAACCCCACAAGCTTGTAAACCGTGGCAGGATTAACTTTTCTATTATTATATATATATATATATATATATATATATATATTATATATAATATTATATAGTATATATAATATATATATATATATCGATATATATATATATATATATATAAAGTAGTTATTTATTATATTATATTATTATTATTATTGATTATATATATATTATTATTATTCATTATTTATTATATATTATTATTATTTATTATTATTGAGAGGACGCACAACTCACAAGGGATGAATCGCCAAGGCAATTCCTTAATTTCAGGAAATTGCAACAAAATAAAGTAAAACGCATTCAGGTTTAAGACTTTAATGTAAGTATTTGAGGTGAGGCGCAAAACATTCAACCTTAAAAAAAAATCGGGGAAAATAATTAAATAGGATGGTGGCAAATACCTTTATTTAATTCCACTGAATAGAACTGGCACGAAATTAACATACCACACGCAAATATATATATATATTATATATATATATATATAGATATATATATTACTATATATATGATATATATATTATACTATATATATATATATATATTCATAATATTATATATATATATATATAATTAATATATATAATATATATATATATATATATAATATATATAGATATAATTGTGGATGGAGGAAGATGGCATAAGGTTGTGTGAAATAGTAGTAGTGAGCATTCCCTTATCAGCACCTTGCCGCTACCGCTTACCGCCCTAGAGAAAAGAAAGCGAAAAGCGCAACGTTCGCACTTAACTGTTTAAGAGAATTAAAGAGAATTTATTTAGTGTTAGCATTCTGACCCTTTTCCAAAATTATAATTTCCTGAGAAACGAACAACCGCAAACGACAATAGGGTTCCTGTACAAGGGCGGCGAGAACTTTTCCAGAATTTAGGAATAATAAATAATAATAATAATAATATAATAATAATAATAGATAATAATAATAATTAATAATAATAATTTTCAATATATATATATATATTATTATATATCATATATATATATATAATATATATATTATATTATATATATATATATATATATAATAATATATATATAATATAAATATATATACTATATATATATATATATATATATAGATCATATATATTATATATATATATATTAATGAATAACATTTTGTGAAAATAAGAAACAATTTCCAGCGTCTTAAAATTAATGAAATGTGAAGAATGAAGATAACGTTGAAGACGAGAAGAAGTTCTCCTTGTGAAGCCCTTCTTATTTGAACTTTACATTTGAATCAATGATAAATTTTTTTCCTCACAAATGAAGATTTTATAGATGATTTATAAAGATCTGATTCACACAACGTACGGTATGTCCTACGTACGTCAAAACTTACTCATCTCTACTCTTCTCATTTTTGAAATTAATCTTTTTGATTATATTGTTTTGACGTCTATCTTTTAGAAAATATTATATTTATCTTTTCGGTTTTGACAGATAACCCTTATGTTTTCATCTTATTTACATACATAAATACTGCTATTTTTCTACACTGAACGTGAACACTTTCAATTACTGTTCGAGAATCAAAACTGTAGGTACTACTACTACTACTACTACTACTACTTACTACTACTTACTACTACTACTACTACTAATAATAATAATAATAATAATAATAATAATAATAATAATAAAAGAAGAAGAAGAATTACTTCTGCTTTACAGTCCACTCAAGGCTAGTCTATTAAGTATTTTTATTTTTTAATGTTTTATATGTGTCCATTCTTTTAAAACAATTCTGTTATGTATTTTTGAAATAAGTATATTATTTTACCTATTTCAATGCAACATGAGTTTGCTCACTCAGAACAGATGTTTCTAAGCAGCAAACGTTAAAGTCTGTTAAGTATTTTTGTTTATTTATTATGCTGGATGTGCCCACTGTCAATGTGACATATGAGTCTGCTCACTTAGAACAGATTTGCTTCTAAGCAACAAACAACACAGTGCTACAAGTGTGTGAAATTTTCTTTTTTGATTATTCCTGCTACTTAGTGTGATCGAAGAGATCACTGTCTTAGAACGGATACGTTCTAAACGGTGAACATCAAAGCTATTTATTACAAGTTAAGGTGATAGTGTTATCGATGAGATTGTCTTAGAACGGATACGCTCTATGCGGTGAACATCAAAACTATTATAAGTTCGGCGACCGAATTCTTTTCAAGGTGCATTTTAACATTTACCAAATTATTTAAATTGTTCATTTGATTTGATAGAAGAAGAAGAAGAAGAAGAAGAAGAAGAAGAAGAAGAATATGGACGAGAGAGAGAGAGAGAGAGAGAGAGAGAGAGAGAGAGAGAGAGAGAGAGAGAGAGAGAGAGAGAGAGAGAGAGAGAGAGTTGTAATATAATCTAATATTCGTAATCTATCTAAACAGTGGGTACTACTTATTTTTATTTTCGCAATTAAAAATTGATCTTAGCAGGCCTAATTTTAAGTGCAATAATAAAAGTTGGTTGCAAAGCGTTGCACTACATTGTTTACCGCCAAAGAATCGAAGTGGGCTTTTTCAAAGATATCACGATGATGTCTTTATTTGTTCTTCCGAATTTGGTTTAACGCTTTGTAACAACATTTCTTATTTCCGACATCACAAAGTAATTTTTTTTTTATTTTATTTATTTATTTTTTGAAAACTAAACTCACTCTCACAAATGCTAATTAATTGTTCACAAGTATGTATGTATTTATTATATAATTGGTAAAATACTCTTTATTTCATAGGAATGATTTTAAGTTACGTTCCACAGTGATACTTTCTATGTATTTTACTTTTTAACTATTGTTAATTACCGTGTAAGCATTTGGCCAAACAGTTTATCTGTATACTTAACACAAATAATGTGTACAATGCTATGTTGATAAACACACCAATATTTTTTAAAATTTTTCTTAGAAATTATACGTCTACTACAACTACTACTAATACTACTACTACTACTACTACTAATACTACTACTACTAATTATTATTATTATTATTATTATTATTATTATTATTATTATTATTATTATTATTATTATTATTATTATTATTATTACAGGGAGTAGTTATATATAATAGACTTCAGGATTCTGATAAAATTAGACGTTATTGATATTGGTAACGAAGTAATAATATGAAAAGGTTCCTCCTGCTTCAGATAAATCATTGGTGTTAAATCTTAGTGTCAAACGCGCTCTTTGAAAAATGGTCTTCTGATGGGAAGCTAAAAAGGCTCTTGATATTCTTCTTCTCTGTAAACATTATCTTTCTTTATTAGTTCTCTTTTTTACTCTTTATATTAGTTTAGATTGTTGGTCGTGATGACGCTTCATAGTGTACTATATTTTTCAATTATAATATATATATATAATATATGATATAAAAATAGTTATGTGCATATACTAGATGTATTTGTCAATATGAATATATATATATATATATTATATATATTAATATTATAAATATATATATATATATTTATATAATAATCGTTTGCTTAGGGTTCGGGCCTTAGGGTTGCACCCTTGATAGGAATACCAACTCTTAGGGAAGATCTTATTAAACCGGATTACGGAATGAACACTAAAAATTATCGCTTGATATTGGAGGGAGGGGGGAGAGGTCTTCTATAATTAATCATTTAAAAAGTAATAACGATCTAAATACCTGAGAACACCAACAAAAATATCCAAGTACGACAAAAACTCTTTCTTGTTTAAGGTC
>JABUQX010060862.1:17500-40000 GCA_015478945.1 Trachelipus rathkii | reverse complement strand
AAAATCCCCCATTCACTCTTATATGCACCTTCTTCTCGCCTCTGCCCAAAAACTACATTTCCTCTCCTCTAGCATTGCCGTTACTGACTCATCCACTCCCCACTTTTTCTTCGGTCTCCCAGCCGGCGATTCCCAACACACTCCACTATACATCCGCTTAAACAACTGACTATCATCCATCCTTTCCACATGACCGAACCATCTCAATTACTTTCATTTATTCTCTCATTTACTCCCTTTCTTCACACCACACAACTCCCTCTCTTTCTTCCTCCGGCTTATCAATTCTTTCACCACCTAAACAAAAGAAAGAATGCCGTCGAGTGACTGTAAGGACTGATTGGTGAAGAACAAGGTTGCGTTTAAAGTGGTAGAGGATGTGTGAATCAAATCTTACATTGAAACAAAATGATTGAGGAAATGAGGGAGAAGAAGAATAAATTGTATTTAGGTTTTATGGATTTGCAACAGGCGTGTGATAGGAATAATAGGGAAACTCTATAATAGGTGTTAGTGATATATGGTGTTGGTGGTAAGCTTCTGAATGGGAATCAAAAGTATTTATGACGATAGTGAGCGTGTTGCCCAAAAATAAATGGAGTTGAAAGTATTGGTTTAATATTAATAGCGGAGTGAGGGCAGGGATGTGTTTATGTCTCCTTGGTTTTTCAATTTGTATATGGATGGGGTTATGAAAGAATTAGAGGTGGGGTTGGCAAGGGATAATGTTAGAATGATGGAGAATGGAAAGGAGTGGAGGGTGCCCTATATTCCCTTATATATATATATATATATATATATATATATATATGAGGTATATATATATATATTATATATATATATATATATATAGTATATATTTATATATATACTATATATATATAATATATTATACTTATCGTACATCTACCTAGTATATATATATATATATATATATATAATATAATACTTATATAATAATAATATATTATATATATTTATATATATACATAATATATATATGAGTTCTCGGGGCGCAGTGGGCTGAGTGTTGCGTTTGCACGCTTAGGGTCGTGAGTTCGAGTCCTCGTCAAACGGGATTTGTACTTTCGACTAGTCACCAGGAAGGACACGAAAAATTGCGTGTTGTAGGAGATTTCTGTAATTCATTACAGTTTACGCATAGTGTATAATACATATCTCAATACCCTTCACGCTCCACTCATCCATAGCAACACTACAACGGTACAACCTTAATTCACTACAGACACCTACATTCCTATATCGCCTCACGCACAGTAGGTCTGTGAGTCCAGAGCCTAGCCATGCCAACTGATGCTTGAATATCTTGACTTGGTTCAGACTGAGGCTGGGGTTAATATCACCCTGATAACTGTGCACCTTTCCACTTTGTATGGGCCCACTGGTCGGGAAAAACATAAATAGTAACCTTTCCCCCGATTGAGATGGTAAATAAATAAAATATATATATATATATATATATATATATATATTATATAGTATATATATATTAATATATATATAAATTATTATATAAATATATATATATATATATATATTATAGCGGATGATTGGTTTTGTGTGGCGAAATCTGAAGAAAGCTTCGAGGAGGATGTGGTTAGAGAGATTTGGCCCAGGTGTGTGTACAAAGTAAACGCAGATAAGGTTAAGGTTGTGAGTAAGAACAGTCTTCGGTGTGACAGTTATGTTAGATGGTGAGCAGCTGGAACAAGTGTCTGAAGTATTAAATTTTAGGCTATAATATATTGAATGAATAGGGACAAGGATGATTTGAGAGTGTATAGGAAAGTTGTTAGTGGTAGGAAGGTGGCTGGTTCAATTAAATCGTGGTGGATGATGTAAGGGGACTAGATATTAGTGCGCTTGGGGTCTTACATGAGGGACTTTTACCTATGTTAATGTATAGTTGTGAGACTATGGTCTGGAATAAGAGGTATAGATCTAAAGTACAATGTGTTCAGATGGACAATCTTAGTGGCTTGTTGGGTGTAAAGAATTGATAAAATAAGGAATGAGCGTATTAGAGTTGTGTGGTGTGAAGAAAGGGGTAAATGAGAGAATAAATGAAAATACGTTGAGGTGGTTAGGTCATTTAGAAAGGATGGATAGTGGTGAGTGTGCTGGGAATCGACCGGCTGTGAGACCTAAAAAAAAGTTCATTGCATTGAGTCAATAAAGAAATGCCTGAAGGAGAGAAATGTGAGTTTGGAAGAGGCGAGAAGAAAGGTACATAATAGGAGTGAATGGCGAGGTTTTGTGAGGGGTTATGGTTGTGGCCCACTTAGGCCAAGGGATGAACCCCACCCTGAAGAGATGCCATAGTGAGGGTCCGTCACGGTCCCGTGAAGCTCTAGGGTGGATATTCTGACTGCGCTTACTTGTTCTCACTAAATGGCATAAAGAGGACGGTAAGGCTGGGCTTTCTTTTCGACTTGCGTCATGTTCTTCTACTAATTTTCTGTTTCCGGTGCATGTTTCGCATTCGCACCTTACCCACAGTCCTCGGGAGAGAAGGTGGCTAATAATAATAATAATAATAATAATAATAATAATAATAATAATAATTATTATTATTATTATTATTATTATTATTATTATTATTATTATTATTATTATTATTATTATTATTATTATTATTATTATTATTATTATTATTTTTCTTGATTAATAATAATGATTTATTTAATATTAAAATCAATCATGCTCATTATACTTCATCTTAATATTTTATGTAATTTTAATATATAGTAAGTATCTTCAAAACATTGATTTTAAAAAACTTTTAATATTGCAGAGAACGTGGACAGACATACAAAATTCTAGTACTTTAAATTTAGGGCTTTTAAATTATGACTCAGAAACATAATCTTTCTCCAGTCTCTGGTCTAATATTTCCTTAATTAATCGGCAAAATAATCGGCAGAAATTGACGATGACGATTGAGAAAAAATATTCTGATTTTGCCGATGACGATGGTAATTAATCGTCCCATCACTAATATATATATATATATACTATATATATATATATATAATATAATATTATAGATATTTTATTGACTACTAATATTTATATACTAATATATATATACGTATACGTATATATATAATATAATACTATATATATATACTATACTTATATATATATATTTCTTTATGAACAAAACGGATAATTTTTAGTATATTTTTCTTTATGAACAAAACGGATAATTTTTAGTATATTTTTCTTTATGAACAAAACGGATAATTTTTAGTATATTTTTCTTTATGAACAAAACGGATAATTTTTAGTATATTTTTCTTTATGAACAAAACGGATAATTTTTAGTATATTTTTCTTTATGAACAAAACGGATAATTTTTAGTATATTTTTCTTTATGAACAAAACGGATAATTTTTAGTATATTTTTCTTTATGAACAAAACGGATAATTTTTAGTATATTTTTCTTTATGAACAAAACGGATAATTTTTAGTATATTTTTCTTTATGAACAAAACGGATAATTTTTAGTATATTTTTCTTTATGAACAAAACGGATAATTTTTAGTATATTTTTCTTTATGAACAAAACGGATAATTTTTAGTATATTTTTCTTTATGAACAAAACGGATAATTTTTAGTATATTTTTCTTTATGAATCAAACGGATAACATTTAGTATATTTTTCTTTATGAACAAAACGGATAATTTTTAGTATATTTTTCTTTATGAACAAAACGGATAATTTTTAGTATATTTTTCTTTATGAACAAAACGGATAATTTTTAGTATATTTTTCTTTATGAACAAAACGGATAATTTTTAGTATATTTTTCTTTATGAACAAAACGGATAATTTTTAGTATATTTTTCTTTATGAACAAAACGGATAATTTTTAGTATATTTTCCATTATTGAATCAAAGCCTTCTGCGTTTATCATAATATTTATTTACCAACTCAACAAATTCTTTGCAATATCCCTCTCTTTATTTTACTTTTCTAACAGTAAATACCACTATGATTTATTTTGTTTTGACCCGCCTCCATATATTAGTTTGATTCGTACGATCAGTAATATTTTCTGAGAGTATTTCTTTCAAAAATAGTTATGTAAGTTAAATTATTAAAACTATTTAATTTTTGTATTCACTAAATTTCGAATTTTTAAAATTCCCCATTGTTATGCAAAAATATAAGATGGGAAATTTACTATTAATAAATTTGATTTTTGAGTAGATGTAATTTCCGCAGCATTGAAAGTCTTTTCGCTTGAGACACTATGCCCTAAAATACGACACTAAAATATTTCTTGGCCAGTTTACCAATATCAATCCGTGAGAACATTAATTCTTGTTTTTCAAAACTGAACCACCATTTACTTTCATCATTAATTTTATAATTCATATGCTGCTTAACTTCTATAAAAGAATCCGAACCTGATGAGGATTCCTCTCACCATGACTTGAATATCATCACCTTATTCGACAATTCTGAAGTATTTACTCTTTAGTGAGCCGAACAAGCTCTTTCATGTTCATTAACTGACAACATATCTATTTGCTCGCGAATACTAGTTTGCAATTCTGCAAACAATGTCATTTAGCATTTTAAACTTGGCAATATTTAGGTCACAATAATAGAGAAATTTTATGAACAGACAACACATGATTCTAACAAGAAGAGATTCTTTTGCACCTTCATTTCTTCAGAAACTTTCAAATATTTAAGAATACTAACTACGCGTTTGCAGATTTTTCACTTTTTACCCATCAATGGTATAGTGTCATCTTTAAATAGTTTCAGAAGCACATTAATTATTCAAAAATATCTTTTGA
Organism: Trachelipus rathkii; assembly: GCA_015478945.1. Lineage (NCBI taxonomy): Eukaryota > Metazoa > Arthropoda > Malacostraca > Isopoda > Trachelipodidae > Trachelipus > Trachelipus rathkii. The sequence continues at coordinate 35,160 of JABUQX010060862.1, read as the reverse complement.
AATGTTCTGTAAGTGGTTCAAATTTCATTCTTTCATAAAGTCCCAGATGCTACTATATTGATTCCGAATAGACTTTAGCATTGCAACTCTTGATTAAATATTTTTCTACTTCTTGACTAATAAGTATGTTTTAATATGCTTATTAATCCACTTTGTTTTAAGAAAATGACGAGGATTTTCTACTGCAGTATAAATTTTAGGGAGAGGACGTAATGATATCCTGGGCGATGAGATTACCCGCATAGGGCATATGGAGTGTTCAGTAACATTCCAATACACTCCGGTGACCAATGGCACCCCTTTTGTTTTGTACTTTATCTTTACATCCTTTCTACAAAGGAGTGCCTATAGATGATCAGTAGGCATTCCTTTATCAAAATAAATAACGTACTTAATATAATATATATATATACCTCTCATGTGTGCACGATATTTTCTATTATAGATTATATATATTATATATATTATCAGTACATTTTACTTTTTACTAGAATTAATGAAATCTTGTATAGTATGTGATATATACCGATCATGAAATAATTCCACTCTTTTAATAACCATACATTCCATTGAGTAGATATAATATAAATGTTATATGATATTAAATAATACAAATAAAATAAAACGTGGGTAAGATTATATATGCTATTATATATAATGACCTAAATATGTGAAGTAGTGTTAGCGGATGAGTGAGTGGATCGATAAAGATAATAGTTTGATTAATAAAGGAAATGATAAAAACATTATTCCTATTTTACTATTATTAATAAGTTTAATATCCCAATTTATTTACAGCATTACTTTATGATTGCTCATTTAATTCATAACCAAGTAATTACCCAGTAATAGGTATTTAATATTAAATATATATAATATATAGTATAATATAATACGAAAAATTAGTAATAGATACTGTAAATATAGTAATTAAGTTATTTAACTATTCAGTTTAGTTGAAAGCTGTGGTTTTTATATATATACGTATATAAATTTTAATATGAGGAATAATAAAATAAAGAGACTTTTTTTTATAAAAACAGCAAAAGATAACTACTATAGTTCGATAACATATAAAAAGACACAAATATTGTATAAATATAAATTATAAATTGAAGATGTTATTATGAAAGGTCTGAAATGTATATACCCTAAATATAATATAATAATAAAATCATGAAATAACATTATATATTAAATATAATATATATTAGAAATATCTACCTATATCATAATATTTAGTAGTATTTGAAATCACTGATAATAATTATAAATATATAATATATATAGTTACCTTTTATATTCAGCTATTATTTCTAGTTACTTAGTTTATATATTTATTATATTTATCATATATTACGGTTCACTATGCTTTTTAAGTAAAGATTTGAGCTTACGCTATATACCCCTTTATTTTCCAGTAGTAGATAATATGAAAAAGTAAACTTCTTCAGTATAGTGAAATATATATATTATTTGATAAGTGATACAATTATATAATCTTATTGCCTTTATACTTAAATAATAATAAATCGGTAAGATTTAGGTGGCATTCACATTATTGTTTTATAGAGTGTTTTAAGGCAATATATGATGAATTTGATATAGAAGAGTGTTAGCATAACTAACATATTTATTATATAATATATATATAGTACAGTATATATATATATGGATTCGGAATCGAAATGGCGAATCGGAATCGGCACTTTTGAATGGTATCGGAATCGGAATCGGCATCGGCTTGAAATTTGGAATCGTCCCGACGTAATAATTATATATTAAAAAGATTTAAGAATGAGTTCAGTAGAAGAGGTTATAAAGCTTTGTAAATTAATACAATTACTTATATGCTATAAAATATATATATATATATATATATATATATATATATATATATATAACCAAAATATAATATATATATATATATATATATAATATATTATAAGTATATATATAATATATATATTATATAATATATTAGTTATATATATTATATATATATAATATATATATATATATAATATATATATATATATATATATATATATTAATATATATTATATATATATTATATATTTTATTTAATAATAATATTTATAATATATATATATATATAATTAATATATAATATATATATATATAGTATATATATATATATTAAATTATTTATATGAGTTGCTGTTCATTTTGTTTTCTATTTCACACAACATGTTCTTATTATTAGATTTCTAGTTTTATTCATATTTTAGCGTTATATAATATTGATATATAAGTCGCAATATTTTTTTTAATAATATCACCCACTCATCTTATTTATGTTAGTCGGATTATGTAATAATAATATATATAAGTAATATATTTTTAATAATCATTTAAATATTTATTATATTCACTGTATTGGAGATACAGGTAGATTCTTCATTTAGACATATGTATATATAATTCCTAATAATTTCCTATAGATTATATTCATAAAAAAATTAGATTATTATTCACTATCTAATATTGCTAATGGAACTGTTTACTCACTTACTTTATATTATTAATTATTAATATTATATTACATGATTATTATTATTATGTATATATTATTATATATGGAGAGAATTGATGGTCCCTTATTCTGTAATTTTCGTAGTATTTGTAATGAATATTGGTTATATTGTTGACATCCCATCAGATGAGTTTTTATAAAAGTCGTTCCTAATATTTGAATTTGTGAATTAATATTGTGATAAGCTAATTCTTTTGTAGATCTTTTGTTATCTCTATTTCTTCTTGGATTATAAGAGTTAAGGCCTGTAATAATAATTGATTTTACTTTTTTTTTACTATAGGTGTATAACTCTCGTTTAAGTTACATTTGACTTATCTTCTGTATATCCAATAATTTAATAAAAATTCTAATACAGAATAGTCATATACAAACTTTATAAACCATTCTTAAATTTTTAATATACTCTTTCTTTTATCTTTACCTGGTCAACTTATAATTTAATATTTAATTATTATATTAATTAAAATTATGATTATTGTTATTTAAAATTATATTTGAAATAATTTCTTTAACTAAGTGTTATTGTGTTATTATAATTATTTATGAATTATATTATTAATTATAATTATTATTTATTATTATATTTATATGATAATTAATTTATATTATATAATTATATATAATTATTATTATATTTGATATTAGAAATTCGTTTAAGTTCATTTGACTTTCTTTGTAACTTATAAATAAATATATACATATATTCATATATATATAATTAATATCTCTTTCAATATATATTAATTATTTTTAATTTATATTAACAGATTTTTTTTATTATACTTATTTATTATAATTTAATTATATAATAATATATATATATATATATATAACGTGTATGAGAGTGTTTGCGTGGTACTTGAAGGGGTGATTTATTGATTTTCTTATTGCCTATTGATAAGACAGGCGATAAAGATCTTATTTTATTACGTGTAGGAAGGAGTTGAAGGAGGATTGGGGTGTGGTGGAGGTATTCGCACGGGTAGCCATGGATTTAATGTAATATGGTGTTTCATAATTATAGGTGCGTAGAAAGGGTCGGCAGGAATAAATCCAAATTAATATTTCTTTCGAAATTTTTCCATTTTGTAAGCCCTTTTCAAAGGTTTTGATACGGTTGGTATAGGGGTATGAGGTAACTCATGGCTGGAATCCTCCAAACTAAATTTGTTTATCAGTGAAGACGAGACTGTATGGTAGTTGGTAAGTAGTTTACACTTTAGTTCAGTTCTTGTAATCGTGAAGTAGCCGTGGTTGTCTGGTTTTCTTAACGTACTTACTTCAAGATAACTTTGTGTATTAATGATTATATTTATATTTATATATTTATATATATAATATATATATATATTCTATATATTATTATATAATATATATATATATTTAGATATATATATTAATTAAATTATTAATATATATTATATATATATTATAATATATATTAAGATATTTAGATATTAATATATAATTTATATATATATATAATTATATATATAATTATTATATATATATATATATATTATTATTTATATTATTTATTTATTATTTCTAATGCTTGGCTTACTTTGAAATATATTTCTCTATTTAAATTTTAAATTCTTCTGTACCCTATATTTTAAAGGTTAGGTCTTATGGTAGTACAATAAATATCAAAACCAGTACAGTTAACTACTCCTTAAATATTTAAATATTATTAACAAATTTTGCAATACTATAATTACCTTTAGAAGTCGGTTTTGAAGAATGAAACAATTTCTACAAACCAAAAACAACAACAAGAACTACAACAACAACAGCAAACAATTAATATATTTCTGGAATGAAATTTACGATCCAATATTGCCAATTAAAATTTGAATATTTACTTTCCACTCCCAGTGCATTTCTTCTTAATAAATTTGAGTTTTATATTAATTGGGAATTCGTTTCCTATTACTTAACATCTTATTAATTTATATAAAGTGGCTAATATATATATATATATATATTTAATATATTATTATTATTAATATTATATATATATATATATATATATATATTATATATATATCATATATATATTATATATATATATATATATATATATATATATTATATATAATATGATTATATTATTATATATATTAGGGATGTTACCGAAAGGATGTATCTATAGTATCGGTATCGTGATATCGCAGTAATCTGACCTTTTTTGGTTAGGTATCGGTATCGGCTATTTCTGAGTCTAAAATGGTACCGATACTGGCCGATTAACTTTTTACTTTTATGTGGGTGAAAGAATTATGAGAAACTTTACTCAGATTCAATTAATCACAAATGATATACACAAAAAATCGTATATCTTTTATAATTTTTTATTAAATTATTAATCATATTTTTTGACGCTGAAGACAGAAATGACCTTCATTTTTTCTATCATGTCTAGATTACTGTGAGAGTTATTGCAATATTAAGTTTGGAATCTTTTATATGTTTTTTAATGAGCTTATACACTGGTAGGTACTTATATTACATTTTTATATTTGAGGTTTAAATTGTATCGAACAGTTACTATAAAAAGGACATTTTTACTTGACATAAGAATGCATACTTAAATATCCCCTAAATTAATATATAGTCAAAGCTTTTATATATGACTCATAAATATTCAATGTTTAAACTTTGCATTTATAAAGAGGTTATACTATTGTTTCTACATTCTGTGCGATTTAATCTTGTGCAGAGATCGTTTGGCTTCTCTTATCTCAACATATAACGCCTAATAAATATAGTATATTCATCCCATTGCTATCACAGACTTGTATCGATATATATTCATAAGTTATCTGAATAATTATATGCCTGTTGAACATCGCTTATTTCACCATGTGCTTCATCTATAACTAATCCCATGAACACTTCTCTCCGACAATGCGAAGTGTAAAGATAACGCACCTTTAAATGACATGCCTGTGGATGCACCCCATTTTTTTATATTTTAAAAATATATATTACCACTATAATCATCAATATAGAAGAGCAATATATATTTATTGTGATTTTGTTAATTATGAGATACTTTTTACTAATATAAACACTATAAACATCCCTGAACCGGCATTACGGAAATCGGCACACCATGCATCATTCTTCGAATTATGCCTGCATATCCAATACCTATATTTTTCAAGGTATTTAGCATATATTATTAAAAATCATGATTTCAAATTGAGATATACCATCTCTCTAGAAAACAAAACCTCAGAGAGAGAGAGAGACCTGCTAAGTAGATATATATATATATATATATATATAATATATATAGAGTAATATATAGAATATATATATATATATGAATATATGAATAGAGATGAGATATGATAGTGTTAGATCAGAGTAAGATAGTATAATATATATAGTATAAGATAGAGAGATATAGATAGAATATATATATATAATATATCTATACTAAGACTATATAGAGATAGATATGAATAATGAGATATATAATATATAAGAGTAGATAAGAGTAATGAACTATAGATGAATATGAGATATAGGATATATAGTAGAGAGAGAGAGAGTAGAGAGAGAATGTGAGCAGATGAGAGAGAGAGAGAGAGGAGTGAGAGAGAGGAGAGTAAGATAGAGTAATAGAGATATATGAAGTATAGAGTAAGAATAGGAGAGATAGGTAGGAGAGAGAGAGATATATAGATAGATATATAATAATAAGAAAGAGATAGTGATAGACAGAGAGAGGAGATATATATATATAGATGAAGTATATTATGATAGTAAGATTAGAGTATAGAGAGATGAGAGAAAGGAGTAAGAATAGTAGATATGAGATATTAGTATATAGAGTAGATATGAGAGTATTGAAGAGTATATATATATATAATATATATTAAAATAAGGAGCGACTCGTGAGCAGAGAGAGAGTGAGAGTATGGAAGCGAGAGTTGAGCGACGAGAGACGACGCTCGCATCCGATTCATTAGAGAATTAAGCAAGTGATTTGATTTTGAGATGGCGATAGATATTATACACTTAATTAAATACACCAGGTGTATGAGAGATCAATATAAAATGGAATAGATGACATTGAATGCGCAAATTTTAAAAAGCGTAGGTGTATTATGTGATGAATTAAGGCCAGACGAATCTCCGATTGGCTTCAAGTCTATTAAATTAATAAGAACATCAGCAATAAACTACTCGTATCAGTTGTATGTAGTTATTTTGAATTTCGATTTATAAAAAGAAGCGTTGAGATCGAGCGAAAATCGCATTATATTATTCCCCTTTCCCAGTCGGATAATTTAGCTCATTATCTCGTCTGTATCCACTAAGTTTTGGAGCAGATCAGTTATGTCATTGTTTTCAGACCTTTTAAAAACCTAAATAATGATGTTCTGACGCCTAACAATCTTAGATGTGCTTATAATTTATTCACATTTGTTATTAATTATATGATGTCATAATTTATTCACATTATTATTTTGTGATTATTTATTATTATATTTATTTATATATTATTATTTAATTATTTATTATTATATATTTTATTATTTATTATATATAATAGTTAATTTATTATTAAATTAAATTTATTTTATTATTATTATTATTTTATTATTATTATTATTAATTTAATTTATATATTATTATTTTATATTATTTATTATTATATATTAATTGAATTATTAGTAGATTTATTATTAATATTTATTATATGATAGTATATATAATATATATTATATTTATATATTAATTATATTAATATATATATATATTATATATTATTAGAATATATATATTAATATATATATTATATATATATATATTATATAATATATTAATTATAATTATATATATAATATATATTAATATTATATTAATATATATATAGATAGCCATGACGAACCCAATGAATGCCTTATTATACTGTAGAGTTCAAGAGCTACCCAAGCTCGTCTTTATCTGGCAGGCATTTTTGTGACTATATAAGGCCGAGATCGATCTTGAGGCCTCATTCCTTGTCATAAGCATCTGCTCTCAGGTCGTAATGTTCTCTTTAATTTTGCGGCTGGCCTCCTTGCTAGTAGGTTACCCTCTATTATTTATTAATACAACTCTGCTTATTGTCTATCTGATAAGACTGCGCTGTGAGTTTTATTTTTTTTTTTCTCTACTGTGTGTTTTTATTCAGCATTGTCGTCAAGTCATTATAGATTGCTCATATGACTCTATAATAGATCGTGTAAGGGTTTTTCGCTTCGAGATATAGACTTGTAGTCACCAAACAAATATCCTCATCTATCCTTCTTTTACTTTTCTGTACTACTCCGTCAGCTCTCTTTATACAGATATTTTTCTATCTTTTTCTCAAGTGAGCATTTGATTCCCATAAGGAGCTCTAGCATACGCCGGCCTCACGACAGTGCGTTGGCTCCAAGGCGGAGTACGTGAGTGTGTCCTACTCTGGTCCTGGCCGCGTAGCCCGCGTAATAAAGGGAGATCTGACGCATGACTGGGTCTGACGATCTCTCATTGATTACGCTCACCCCTCTCGGGAGCACGGGTCCTTCGCGGAAAACGCTCCCCGGGCCTTCCTGGTTTGTGCGTAGGTGTCACTGTGCAGTCAACTCGCAGAGCGCGAACGCGAGTCAGTCGCCGGGCGGGCTCGACGACCCGGTCCGCGCCTATCGGTGGGGCTCGATCTCCCGTGGCCCCGCCTCTGTCCCCGCGCGAGCCCCCTCAAGTCCGTGTTTTCTGTCATTTGACGTCTCTTACTTCTGGTACTGTGGTTTGGTAAACTCGCTTGTACGCGCTGTAGTTTACAGCAAATAAGCTTAATGTTTGTGCTCTGTTTTTCTTTCGTTTAAGTAATAGATATCTTTTACTATTTTGGATATTTTACAGCTTGTTATTCTATATATTCTCATAATAAGCAATGAGAGATTTTTGTTAACATTTTAGCTTTATGTAAATAGATATCAAAATCTGAACTTTTTTAATCTATGATCAAAAACATGTCTGAAAATATCTGCAGACAAATGAAAAAATTATTGTATTAAATTAAACTATTATGTTTTCATATTACCTAGAAATATGTTAACGAGTAAAAAAATAATCTCAGGATAATAATAACAATATACTCAATAAGACTCAATGGTAATCATCTAGAATCAAAACCATTCAGTAAATCAAAGCGCACCATCCAACCACCCTTCTGTACCATCTTAAAAATTAAATTGTAAAATACTGAATGTATGTTTTCAAAGGTATTGTATAGCCAAATTAATTAAGAAGGTACGTTTTTTACTAGTAGGGATCGCCTTAAATGCATATATATAAGTAATATCATGTAAAATCAAAACCACCATCCATAAACCACCTTTCTATCCCATCTCCGTAGATCATATTTGATCTTAATTTTGATTATTGATCTATATTAGTAATATTTCTAATGTACATCTCTCATCTAAATAGTAGTAAGTTAAATCATTAAAAAAAATATTATATTCGTACGAGTTAGTGCCAAGCTTAATTTGGTCAATACAAGGAAATATCTTCTCTAGTTTAGAGAATGCTAAGCATGTATTATGATAATGAGTGAAGGATATATATCTGTGACCGAACTCAGTCTCTCCTATATGAAGAACTATGTATAAATACAATATGTGAGACTTTCTACACATCACGACAACTGTTAAATACATTAGCATGGTTTATTGAATTAAATTTAGAGAGACCATCTGTAGTGTGTAGAATGAGCATTATGAAAAAAAATTCCGAAAACTCGAAAGTCAACCCAGATAGTACACGCACACCGAGAAGCAGGAAGGAGTTATAGGAAAAACTACTTGACTTAGAGGTCTTCGTTGTTGATTTTACAGGCACAGAGTTTATTCAGCCCAATATTAATGCAAGGCACGTCGTTAGTAATGTTTCTATCATAATAATCATATCAGAGCAAAATCCTGAATACGTAAATATTATCTCATATAAAACAAAAGATAGAGTGTGAGTTGATTAACCCCCATCAAAATATGTTTAAGGTACGATAAAACAATAAAAATCTAAATAGCAGAAGAAAATCCAAAGCGAGAAAAATTTATATAGTCAACATGATCAAATAGGGGTGAATTTTTTTAGTATGTGGTGTAGTTTCGATATACACGGCTATAACCAGAAAGATCAACAAATATGATACGAAAAAAAATCACTCACGCGAGAAAGTGGGTTGAAGAGAAATCTCAGAATCGGTATCTCCTCTTATTGTGGTTTGCGACAGGACCCAACCGACAGCTACATTTACAGAACTGGAATACACATAAAAATCTTCTTTCTTTTCTGAAAGCATATTATAAGATGATATATCTGATACACTGTCATTTATCTTAAATTATATTATGCTATGTAGGAATTATTGAGTTTAACGACAATCGTAATACTCAGTCTTCTCTAATGATCCATTGAGATATTAGTTCCCACTGAACAATCTAACAGAAAGCTAAGATGGGAGCGTGGATAGTCTAATATGCTAATTGTCCTCATGTCTATGTTCTACAAAAACCCTTAAACTTTTCGCTCTTATATATCTCATTTAGTTAAACATCTGATGTAGCTCCCAATCTGATATAGTCGTTAACAGGCTGTATAGTTAATCTCTCTAGCAGATGAGATTTAGGTCTATCGAGTGTATTATAAGAGTAGTACTGTCTCTTGATGGGATATTATAGAGATCTACTATAGAGTTAAACGGAGTATATGGGACACAGTGATACTGCGACTATATATAGAATGAGCATCGAACTATGAGAATGTGATTATAACTTGTTCGCTAAAAATTATTTTATTCAATCATACCATCCTCACTCTGCATCTGTTGAGCTGATAAGATGCTTGTATGCGTTGACCCACTATGTACATCGTGCTCAAAAAGACATAGATACAAAACTGCTTAAATGTTCGGAAATGGGTAAAAACAATGTGAGACAAAATAGACAGACTTTCTGAATTAATCTACTGTGCTCTCGCCGAGAATAACGTGGCAAATCTGCGAAGTGTTTACTACTTGATCTCCCTTCTATATTGATTTTTTTTTCTGTATGACCAGTGCTATATAAGTGAATTGCTTACCGCAAAGTGGAAACCGAACAATAGTAAGTATGGATCTTTCAGATACAATAGTCTTCAAAATATTATCCACTAAGTGGTTATAATATAGTGAGTATAATGCAAAATATTTTTAGTCTATTCTACATTCTTCTATTTTATGATTTGGTTTAATAATATTCTTTGCTTCGAATAGGTATCGTTTTTTATATTACTAAGTTCAGAGATGTGTATGATCCCTCTCTCGATTACTGCACATAGTGTATTGTAAAAGTGGTAGTGACAGAGAGATAATGTCTCCATACATATACTCTCTTATTATAAATTTGCAAGAAAGCACATCCTAGTAATTTAAAGTATAGCTTATGGATTGCATAATATATATTAGGTAGGTTGTAGCTAAAACAATGCTTAAGTTGAACTAATTATAAAGAGCACAATTAGAGGTGTGAATATGAATCTAGTTACCCGATGTGCGGGTATGTTCACTACTATTAGATTATGATACAGTGAAATTAAATCTTTTACCTGATAGAGAATATATCTAATACGTGTTTACACGTCTATAATTATTAAATATAATACATAATATTTATACTAGATATATATTATAACGTAGTTATTATTTAGATTTAGTACTGAATTGGTTCTATGTTTCTTTACAATATCTTTAAATTGTATTAATCCACATGATATATGCTGCTTTTATATATACTGTAGATTAATTGAGTAAATAATTTAGTAAAAGTTTTTTAATAATAACTTCGTAATAAGATAGTAATATGCAGCTATTGCTCACAATGAGTATGTATTATCATTTAAAAAATACAACTACTCATAAGTCATGTAATATTTAAAAAATGTATACAGAAAATTTGAGACACGGTGTAGATACTATGTGTATTCTCGTGATGAGTTACCTTGGTGAGATCTGAACCATATTCTGTTTATCATATAAACTTTAGTCTTTCAAGATATATAAAAACACATTATGCGATAAGGGTCATATATAAAGCGATATATTGGTTCATGAAAGGCCTATAGGGAATATATTGAATTCGAGAGGCTAACATCTGTATATTATATGTTAGATTGCTATATATAGTGTGTGTGGAGTTAATAATAAATTAAAATATTGGATTCACATCGCCAATCTGTATCTGTTAGTTATAGGGTTCACGGAGAAGAGATCCAATTCATCATCTGTACAACATTCTAAGGGCTTAGAGGTAGTATTGGAGGAAATGCATCTTCTGGTGATACATATTCTACAGATACGTAATATATATTTGAGGAGAGATTTTGTTATATATACATTTCAACTTATATATAACGTAATAGTTACAGATTGTCATTTATTTAGGTAAAATAAGTTACATATCATTATCATCGTTATTAAATAGGGCAAACGCATCAATATATACCTTTTCTTTACGTGATCCTTTCCTATATATATATTCCTCATTTACTAGGTTTTTCTACTAGTGACGACCTATCGCTCATATTACCAGTCATTCTTTTACTCTCCGTAATATGATTTTCGTTTAAACATCATCGTTTAACCATTTTATTTACATTCAAGAAGTTATCGGCTTAAGATTAGACGTTTTACGACTTATTATATATATATTGGTGAATCGCACACCCATCCATTTCTACCACGAGTCGCCACTGATATATATGATTCATTAATAACATCCACCCTAATATTAAATATCCTGGAAAGATCTTAATACCTGTCCTAGCTGCTATTTTAGCGAGGTATTTACCTCCTATTAATAATAAAACAAAGGGATAGCATAGTCGGAACGAATAACAAGTACAAAAAAATATTCACCTACCTATGATACCCCTCTCCATTCTGAAACCCTGTGATAGAACTCTTTACCTTCCTATAGTTAATATTATTTATTAATATGTTATAACAGGAGGCTTTTCCTATTCTTATAGTGGCACTTATACATACATAATATCATGCTAGTCCCTCATTTGAGTAATAGTGTTATATAGGTAAGTTCTCGCTTCTATACGACTCTATATTCTTGATAATGATACTATACGTATACTTCTCTGAATATGTCCGAACTCAGTTGATGGTCAGTACTCATCCGGTAAAAGTAACAATTTTAGACTACAACTTAAAGGGAATGTTATAACTCTGGATCGAATTGATATAGGAGAATATTTAGAGACTTCTTAACAGAAGAGTAGCCTCTTTTACTATTCCCATTATATATGACTGGAATGAGCGGCTATAAGTGATCTGTGTGGTAATGCAGTGAGGCACTAATCTCCAGGATATACAGTGAGAGTAGATTGCCTTAATTTGAACTCACTTTTCCTTGGTTGTAGGATACTTTCACAAATAATGTACACCATGTCAGCGAAAAAAGTTGGTTTATGTGGAACAGTTGGCTCACAGTGCATCGTTGGCTCTCGACCTAATAATCATCTATACATGAGGGATAAGGCGACCAAGAGACAATGTATAGAACATCTTACTTGTGTCGTCTATATAACACTCTAGCTCTGCCATTCGGTGTGTCTAGTGGTTTCACTTGTTTTACTCACCTTTCTTCTACTCAGATTAGGATTAATACTGGAAGGTACGGAACCCAGTGCCCTTTGTGCTCTCAAGTCACCAACCAGTGTGATCATGTGACCTCAAACTGGAAGATTTAAGTCAACTCTCGTATGGTGACATTTACTACCCACCATATTGCTTTGTATACGCCTCACGACTACTCTTTGGATCTCCTCCCTTAAAGGGCTTTAGAATCTAGAGCGATTGAACGACACGATACACTCAAGGTTCCATAACTCAAATAATTGAATTCTCGCAAACGTCTTTTACAACCTATTGCCATTCACAGAGTTGGTGTTTATACAAGTGTTTGTTATATTAGTATATATATATCATACTAAAGAGTATTCTGAGAGATAATTAAACCCTCGTCATTTAAAAGATTATAGTAGAGAACCTTGTGTTCCATATCATTACCATATTCTCCAATGATTAATCACTCAACATTACGTTTCTGTGAGCATATGATGTAGTTAATGATATATAAATACTATTAATCAGTGATTATATACGTACTTATAAGTTCATATAACGTAGTTTTTGTTGTTAACATAAATTCAACGCTTCTAATAAATTATTATGAAGGCACCTATTGGATTAATTAAGGTTACATTCTCAATACTAGCATCAAGAATTATATTTATCGATACTTATTCGCTATCTTATCATAACTAATTTCTCTGCTATCCTAAACGTTATAGTGGTTTCAAATATTTCGGTTATTAAAGTACGATATATATATTTATTTTCAGGGATGTAGATAATCATATAGTAGGCCGAGGATAATAGGTAGCGTTAAGTAGAATAATGATTCGTCGGTTAGACTAAATGATTATTGTAATTTATACTAACTAGATCATAGCTTATTCTTACAGCGCATTGCGCGAGCTTTACATTCCCCTATACTAGACAACATTTACAAAACACAGCAGACCTTGATGCTTTTTACTCTAGGCGATGACTCGCCATTGGGGTAAGACCGATAAAAATGTGAAGATGAAGTAGAGTGGCATATAACTCTATCTGACATCTTCTTATAATGCTATAGCTCTCTCGTAACACTCGTAGTATATCTAATGGTTACATATCGCTAGCATTTTCAGAGAAAAATCTAAAAGCGTGATATAGTGTAACATACTTAGAATACTAGAGATCAATAAATAAACCATAGCTCTACTAATATAATAATAATAAAAAAATCAGAGAAAACAAAAAATATATATATTTTTGTAACATTGTGTTATAAACTTCCAATGGTCCTACAAATGTTCTAATTTTGACTTACATGATCTAGAGGTTAAAACCCCACAAGAATGGTATTTCCGACGGTGTGAACCACTTGTCTATAAATGTATTTCTAAACATTTTGCAATAACCGCGGAGCGTTGCCGCGTGACAAGAATAAAAGTTCACACAGTAAGTTGCAAGCTACCTTGATCAGCAACCCTCTGGTGCAACAGCGATACTGATAGTGATGATGATGGCTTTTAGCCTCAAATTCAAACCTTAACCTGAAGGAAGATTGATTGATATGATAAGTTCTTTGAGATGTTCATGGCGAAATTGCATGACATCTCATTCATCCTCAAAGAAATCACACAAAGGGAACCCCATCGAAAAAACCTGAAGAGACGTCAGTCAAGAGCAAATATAAGTCAATATTTGCATTTGTGAAAAAGGGAGTGCGCTACAGAGAGAATCCTTTTTGGTTATCTAAGCGGCTCGGCTGAAAATGGGCCACGGTTTTCATTATTATCAGTTCGCTTGCAAGGCATAATATTTATCAGTCCCTGCCTCATGCAGTCGAGAGCAAGCGATATTTCTTAGAGTAGGTGTGGAAATGCTAATTGACACCCCAAAAGGAACAGGCCCTCGATAATGAACTAGTGAAGCTTAATGTTTTTGCACCCACAAATTGAGAGGAGAATTTTTTAATGATTTGAGTACTTGAGTCGATAATCTATCTTACTATCTTAAAGGAGTATATTAAATGGTTATGTCATGTTTGAACCAAAATCAGTTTTTGTTATTTTGTTCCTTTCAGCTTGATAATTGATAGAATCGGTCTCCTTTCTTTACATTCTCTCTCTTATTCTTTATATTGGTAGCTATAGTTAAGAAGTCCTTGCCTGTTGTAAAATATGTTGAATAATGTTAAAACACAGAAAGCTTCTGTTAGCATAAGCCTTTGTTAATATCATACAACATGGCAATAATGGAAATGGAATATAATAAAAAAATTATTAATTTATTATTCGCAATATTATTAATATGGTTTGGCGGGAGCATTTATTCTATTTTATTTTAAAATAAATATTACTTTGCGGCCACACCCAAATAGGAAATGAATGAGACTTGCCTAGAGTATGGGATGTACAGGAATGCAATCCTGATTGTCCGTGAGCCAGTACACAGAGATGTTCATATCTTATTACTGTTAAATGTATTATATTTTATTAATTAAAGTATCGGTATCGGTATCGGCGATCCCGTATCGCCCCTAAAAAAATAGTATTAATTCATTAGTATCGGTAATCGAATCGGCGCATTCGGTCTCGTAATTATGCTGGTATCCGCGTACATCCCTAATATTATATATTATCGGTTGTAAGAGACTTCATTTTACAAAGCATTTACCGAATTTATTTCCCGAGGATTATATGATATATATATATATACGTATATATTATATATATATATATAATATAATTAATTATGTGAGTATATATATATATTGATTACATTATTCCTATACTAGTAATATAAGTAACTATACATTTTACTAGAAATATAACACAGTCTTGAATATTATATTAGTTAGTTGAGGAAAATATAAATATAAATAATACTTATATTCTAATAGTGCTTACAAGAGATATATATTTTACTTGAGCTTGAAGACTTTTATAAGTAGATTGTATTTTAAATCAACTTTGTCTTTTATATATTATATATATATATACTATTATATATATATATATAATTATCTATATAATATATATATATATCGTTGAATGATATTTTAATATATACTATAAGATAAATTACTATAAATCTATTATTACATATTATAACGACTTGAATCAAATATTGTTATTTGATGTTAATAAGGTCTATATAAGGGGTGTACTCTGACATTCTCTCATCTCTTCGTAGATTACGCAGCCGATAACATCGTTTTAAAGCCGGAGAATCACCCAAAAAGTACCGACCGTGTAAACCGTGTAAGTTACCTATTTTCTATCACTTCCATTTATACTATTAAGATACATCGTGTACAAGAAAACATTCCCTCATCGTTACTATTTAATAATAAACCCTTCTCATTATCTACTTGTTTAAATTTATTATATAATACGATTTATTATTACTATAATTCTTACTACACCCATATCTTATATATATATTATACATAACGCCTAGTTAGATAGTAGTATTTACACAAAAAACTAGTAGCAAGCCGACTGGTCTAAGGGGTTATAGTCGTTACGTATCCAATTACAATATCTATGTATATATATATATTATAATAATTAATTATATATAAGAATAATACTTACTAGACATTTATATATTATTTATTACATACTACGAAATGTTAATATGAGGGCTCTTATACTATATATATATATATATAAATGTGTATTTATATATGGGTATCGTTTTGTCACCCCAGATTCTCACGTACCTTTCATTTCATTATTGTATAATTTTTTAATATTATTATTAATGGTGGAATTCTGAACCCCAAATGAGGTGATATATCCCCAAAGGGGTGAGCCCCTCTTTTTTATTTTCAGTATTAACTATTTTAATGAGTATTAGTATTATAATTTGAGTTATGTGTATTTATAATGTGTATAAGTTTATTAGTTGAGTCAGTTCATGTTCTTTCCAATGTGCCTCTATTATTTAAAGGCAATCATACTCATTGTTGGTTATTTTCGTTGCGTTCGCCATTTTGTTTCATAATAAATGCGTCTTGTGTTAAATTCATATATTCAATTCAATATATTTTCATAATCGACTGTTTTATTTACTGTCTCTATTACAACTGCAATCCTGCTGAGATCAGTATATATTATCTTCTACTCACAGATATCCGTTACTCAGATCAGATGACATCATTTGGCGCTCTCAGGCATTGCGTCGCTTTAATATTTTCGCGTTCATACTGTGTGCCAGAATCTAATATGACGTAATGCGTAACCTTCGCAAAAAGTCATGCTCTGTGAAAAAGAACTAGAAGCATCGCGAACACAGAAAGAAACACACCGCAAAGAACCGAGCGCGCAAGAACCACACGCCAGAGTCAAAAAGTCATACATTTCGATGCTATAGCTTACCATAGAGTTATGTAAAACCACTTTGGCTTAATTTACATGACACTCTAAACATACATTTTAATTA
>JABUQX010060862.1:0-2500 GCA_015478945.1 Trachelipus rathkii | reverse complement strand
GTGACATTACTAGTCAGCAGATAGACGACAAGTTCTTTCTCGTTTAATTATTTATATACCGTATATATATATAATAATAAATATATATATATAATATATATATAATACTATATAATATATATATATATATAGAATTATATATATATACTATTATATATAATATGAAATAAAAAATAATTTTATTCATATCCTAAAATTAAATTAAACACTAGAAAAGAAATTAATAACTCAAAATTTTATACAATCTGCATTTAATAATTGCGATGGATGGATGTACACATACATCACTATAATTTATATATATATATATATATATACTTATATATATATATAATTATATATAATATATATTATTATATATATATATATATATATATATATATATATATAATATATTATATATATATATATATATATAGATATATATATATATATACTTATATCCGGTATATATATATATATATACCATGGGCGCGTCGCCAGCTTCCAAGCTAGGGGGGGGCAGCTTAAAAATTTTATATATAATATATATATTATATAATATAATATATAAATAATATATATAGTATATATATATATTATATATATATATATAATATATAGATATATATATATAATAGTATAATATATAATATAAAAGACATATAAAGTTTGTATTATTAATAAGGAAAATTAAATAAATGCATTATTTTAAAAATATTTTATTAAAACAATATTAATATCAAATACAACTATGCCATGAAGAAAATTCCAATATAGAGCAGTTGCTAAAATTGATGATTTAAAAAAAGTTAATTTCCTTGGTTCAACGCAAAATTTATCAACTACTGTTAGATAAAATTAATCCATAATTGTTCAAACACAATTTTCGGTGTACACTCAATCATAGCCAGTCAGCTTCTAACCTGTTGATCTTCCATAGTACTTCGCAGCCAAGTCTTGATCCTCCGCGAGTCTGAAAGAGTGTTCTACTGTACTGGTGGTGCAGGGGGCGAGAGTAGTATCATCAAAGACTTTTTCGTCGACGAAGAAAGGTTCAGTCTCCTTTAAGATTGGGAGACAAGAAGATCTTTTAGTTCTTCACTACTCAGTTTCATTGTCCTTCCAAATTTGTACCAAAGTTCTAGCTCTTCTTCTATGCCTTCTAAGTGGAAAAACTATAAAATGAAGCTGTCTTTTCCCATTTTAATCATCGATTGTTTATGGTACAAGTAGCTGTGTAAAGGTGTAGATATTCAATGCATAAGCATCTGTTATTTCAGTAGAAAACCGTAATTCCTAAGAAGAGGTTATAGAATCCAGATAAGGAGTTATTAAGAATCCTTCTCCAGAACTCGGTGGGATTTGTTGCTGGATGTTTGCTGCAGCTGCCTACCAAAAATCCGTTGTATATTCAGATCAAGTCCCAGTTTTCAGCATGATTAGCTTCTTTTAACATCAATCGTGATCTTTCTTCATCTTTCCTATGGTCCTAACCATTTCCACAATAGTGAATGTACTGCGAGGTTTTGACGATATCCAAGGTCTGGGATTGGGACAGCATTTACAACTGGCTCTACCATCGCAGAGTACTTCGCGATCAATATCATAGCCATGATGAATGGCGACTTACATGCCGCTGAATGCAACTGAAAAGCACTTTTTCTTGTAGCAGTATTTCCTTCAATTAAAAGGATTTCTAATGCTTGCATCATTCTACAAAGTGCTCCTTAATACTCTGATGCACTTGTGGTGTTCAGACCATCTGTCGGCATAGGCTTGATGGGTTTGGCATTTAATTTTCTCTCAAAGACCGACTTCTCGAAAACTAACTAATTGTCCTTTATAGTTCCCACAGTATTGCGTATTTCTGGTATTGTGTTCAAATCATTTACTACTAGATTTTGTTTGTGTAAAGAGCAATGAAAGAACAATGTCTTTTTTTTATTACTTTATTCCGCAAATTGTTTGGACACCTCCTTCTTTGCCAACATCGTAGAACAGCCATCCGAAACCCAAGCCCACGCCTTTCTGAGATCCAGTCTTCGGTCATGACAAAAATCGTCAAGCTTTCGCAATGATTTTGCCGTCAATCGTTTTCAGTTCACAAAGCCAATAAATTCCGCTTTGATTTCATCGGACTCTTTGACGAAAATAGCGGAAACCCTAATGGACAATTGTCTTCCCACAATATTCAGTCGTTTTCATCTGCTGTAAGCTATACGTGCTACACGCTCCCTTTACCTTATTAACGATGTCTTCCTGAGAGTACCACATAAGGAAATATCTCATTCTGAAGCCTGTACTGATTGTATGTAGCATTTTTTCCTCTTTTCAAACTGGCTTTTTTCAATGTCTGACTCCGCATCTATCTTAAGCAGCACAATCTGTGCAACACTCCTCATCACTAGATGCTTACCCCGAACGGTAAATCGCTCGCCACCAGAACATGTCCACATGAACATATAGGATAATATTTTTTCTATGATTTTCTAATTAAGGCCTAATTAAGAAGTCTTCG
>JABUQX010060861.1:0-18392 GCA_015478945.1 Trachelipus rathkii | reverse complement strand
AAGAAAATAATGTACAACGATAAATCTAACACAACTTACGCATGAATAAACTGTTAACATTAACAAACTTCCACACTTAACATTAGTAAAGTAACTAACATTGCAAGCAAAACGTAACCAATTCATACTTTTTCAATCATATCTCTAACATATTAACGTTAATTTTACATTGACACAGGTATATTTAACAAGAAATTTATAACATCCTTGTATAATTATCATACAGACCAGCGAATACATGCTAACGTAGCAAAGTTTTTACATTAACATAGTAATATTTAACAAAAATTTATCACAACCTTACCTAGCTATCATAATACATAACAAATAATTGCAAACATAGCAAAGTTTTTTCCAGACAGAACATAAAAATAAGTTCTTTGAATAAAATATCGTAGTAAAAGGTAATAGTTTACCGATCCTAAAGCAGTAAATTAGTAAATCAGTAAATCAAATCAACCCGTCCCCTCCCCTCCCTTCCCGTCCATCCATCCATGGTCTTGTGATCTATTGATTCAGGTCACATTTCGAGTATCATTTCGGATAAACATAACACAAAAATAAATTCTTTATATACTAACCAACGAATATATGCTAACCTAACATTTTACATTATTGTGCTAATATTTAACAAAAATTTAGAATAACCCTGTCTAAATCATACTGACAACGAATATAACACTAACGTAACAGTTTTTTTTTACATTAAACATAGTTAAATTTTACAAAAATTTCATCATAACCATACCGAAATATCATAATCCCAATGAATAATAGCAAACATAACAAACTTTTATCTGAACATAACAAAAAATAACAAAGTTTTATCCAAACATAACATAAAAACAACTTCTTTGAATAAAATATCATAGAAAAGTGTAATAGTTTACTGATTTTAAAGCTGTAAATCAATAAATCAGTAAATCAAACTATCCGTTCCTCTACTCCCCTCCCCACCTACCCTTCCATGATCTATTGATCTATCGGTTCAAGTCATATTTCGAGTACCATTTCGGATAAATATAACATAAAAATAAGTTCTTTATACACTGACCAATGAATTTACGCTAACGTAACAAAGTTTTTAGCATCAATAAAGCTAACATATCATAATCTGAACTAAGAATATAACATACAACGACAAACCTAACATACCTTACACTCCAATATACAGTCAACATTAACAAAGTTCCGTACTTAATAGCAGTAAAGTAACTTATATTGCATACAGAACGTAACCTGTTTACACTTTTTTTTCAAACGTATCTGTAACATATCATTGGTATTTGTACCTTAACATAGTAATATTTAACAAACATTTATCATAACCATGCCTATTTATCATACAGACCTACGACTATATGTTAAGGTAACAAAGTTTTCACCTCAATAAAGCTAAATATCATAACCTGAACTAAGAATATAATGGGGACAACGAACAAAATTACACACTCACGTATGAAATAATCTAAACTATCATCATAAAATCCCCACTTATTCAGAAGGTTAAAGTAGCATAACAGGACATACAAAACTCAATATATCCCCACTTTTTCAGCATATCAGCAACAGCTAATACAGTATTATCTAACAAAATCCCTTAACAAGGACCAAGCTATCAAAGATTCAGCATCAGGAACTATGAACCTACACTACATTCATCAAAGTATCATGCAATATCGAATATAACCTCATTTTGAACTATGAAATTAAAACATAGACATTAGCCAAAGTTCTCTAGGCAAACCTACATTACCACAAAACTTATCCTATGCTCACGTTTCTAACACATCACCATCAGTTAACACAGTAATATCTTATGGAACTTATCAATTTCTCTAACAACCAGTTTTAATTTCACATTGTCAAGTAATATTTAACAAAAAACATAACCAGAAAATTAAACATAGCCTAACATATCTAACACTTACAAAGGGTGAAAACCTACAATAGATACTAACATCAGGATCTACGAATAAGACATTAACATTTGGACCTATGAATAAGTTTTCAACCTATCCCTCATCATACAGAAAAACTTAACCTATACTGGCTTTTCAATCATAACATCGGCAGATAAAGCAGCATTATCTAACAAAATTCCTTAACAAAGTGTCCAAACTTTCAAAGATACCAGCATCTTGAACTATGATTTGATACTACATTCATCAAAGTGTCATGCATATCAAATATAACATCATTTTGAACTATGAATAAACGTAGGCATCAGCAAAATTCACTGTCAAACATCATAAAATAACCTATCGATCATACAGATCAACGAATAAACGCTAACATAATATTTCCTGAACTAAAAACATATAGTACCCCAGCATACCAGGCGTACATTAAGCGTGAATAAACTGTAGACATTAACAAAGTATAACAATCTCAAGATTTACTATAAACAAACTGAAAGGTTTGGCAACATCGCATCATACAGAGGCGATTTGGCAGAATTGTAAGCACTAATTTGAAACCACCCATAGGGATGCACCCCTTGAAAGGTGTGAATCCACAGAATGGGATCACCCCTAAAGGGGTGTAAGAGAGCATTACCCCTCCAAAGGAGGGGTAAGGACTCAGCCTTGATTTACAGCTTTAAAAGCAGTAAACTATTACACTTTTATATGATATTTTATTCAAATAAGTTGTTTTTATGTTATGTTTGGATAAAACTTTGTTATTTTTTATGTTATGTTCGGATAAAAATTTGTTATGTTCATTGGGATTATGATATTTTGGTATGGTTATGATGAATTTTGTTTTAAATTTTACTATGTTTAATGTAAAAAAAAACTGTTACGTTAGTGTTATATTCGATGTCAGTATGATAATTAGACAGGGTTATTCTAAATTTTTGTTAAATATTAACATATTAATGTAAAATTAACATTGATATGTTAGAAATATGCTTGAAAAAAAGTGAATAGGTTACGCTTCGTACGCTGTGATAGGTACTTTATTGTTGTTAAGGGGAGGGTCCAATTTTTGCTTCAGGCTGAGCCCAATTTTCACCCCCCATAAAAATGGACATAAAATTCGAAATTTTCAGCCGATTTTGACCATATAAACACCAAACTGTAGCTTTCTTGACCTATAAAACGTCGTATTTCAGTGTTTTTCTGTGTCTGTAGTCATTGTTTTGGTATTTTCAATTTTTGAAAATCTAGGTTTTGACATTTGTCGAAACTCCTCCTAAACTATTTTTCGAAATGACTTCAAACTTGAAAAATACAAAGATTGAACTATTATCTAAAAAGTGTAGGCAGGGGAATTTGATATTTGGACTCCATGATCTGAGCATTAGTCGATTTTCAAAACCTACTATTTTGGGTTTTGAAATTGAAAAATTAGAATTTTTTTTTCTGTTTATCACATCTGCATGAAATTTTCAGGACATTTGTAGTTGGGGGAGATGCACATTTTCTTATTAAATAATTTCTTTGTATATGCAGTAGTTTGGGATTTTTTCTTGGAACAAATTTTCAAAAAAAAAATTTTTGGAATTTTTTAAAAAATTTTCTTTTGAGTACACCAAAAAATTATCTAAGTAAAAAGATGTAGCTCGCCCGACTATACAAGCCCTGAAAATTTGATGTTGATCGGATAAGTAGAAAAAAAATAAATCAATATTTCACTTTTTCAAAAATTTAATCGCTCGAAAAAGTGAAATATTAATATAATTTTTTTTCTGAAAATGAAAACTTTGTTACGTGAGCGTATACTCGTTGATCAGTGTATAAAGAACTTAATTTTACGTTAGGTTATATTTATCCAAAATGATACACGTTGTGTAACTTGAGATAATAGAATAATAGATCATAGAAGTGCGAGTGTGAAGGGTGGAAGGTGAGAATATGATGGGTGGTTTGATCTACTGATTTATCAATTTACTGTTTTAAGGTGTGTAAAAATGCAAATTTTTTTAAGTTATAAACATAAAAAAGAATAAAAATTTTTGAAAAAAAAAATATTTTAAACAAAATTAAATAAAAATAAATAATAAAAGGTTTTTTTTTTAAAAATATATATATTTTTTTAAATAAACAAAATTAAAAGGAATAAAAAATTTGAAAAAAAATAAATTTAAATAAATAAAAATACAATATCTTACATTTGAGCAAATAATAAATTGTTATATTGGACCTGTGACAAACAAGAATTAAATGTATTGCGTAATGTTTCGAAATGATTCAAACAAGAATCATAGGTATTGCTTAATGTTTCGAAAAATGGGGTGTTTGAACAATTTCTCGACTTCGTATCTAATAACTCTAATGTAAACATTAAATACAAATACAAAAGTGAAACGATTTGCTCGTAAGACCTGGGTTTGAAAATACAAATACGAACAGAAAAATGAATCGAATTTAAAGTATGAACATAAAAATACAAACATGAACAAGAAAACGGTTTATTGTTATGAGAGCCTGTAACATGGAATTTTTGAACCAGTTTTGCGTTCGTCGTTCTGTCGTATACTTGTTTTCTTTCTTCAGATTGGGTCGAAAGAAAGAATCCCATTACCTTTGGGTCTGTTTGTACACACGATTTTTCGTCAGTAAGACATTTTCGCGTGCTTGTATGATGACGTCTCATTCTGCTCATAAGCACGTTAGTGATATCTCTTTACGAGGACCTTCGCAATACCCAACGATGTGTGTTAATTATATTTTTTCGTAAAAACGAACGGAGAGCGATATATCACCTGTATTCCATTCGGAGGTGCAAATAATAGACCGTTTATTCATTTCTGTTGATGAATTCCTCAAGATTATCGATACCATAGAAGCTTGGGTAAATGCTAAGTATGTGTCATCTGATGCATGCATTCTTGGGAAATATCTATCAGAGGTGACCATGTGAGAGGTGATAATAGAATAGAGGTTGCTTTCACCGTATCTGATAGTGTTAAAAGTATTGATGTACGCAACTATTGAAAACCCAACGATGCTGTCTCATTCATGCATACGTGTATATAGGTTTCACTGTTCAGTCATATGAAAATATTAAAGCTTGGCTATAAATGCAAAAACAATTAACGTCTCATCTTAAAGATGTTGACAGGCTCGAGGACTTAATTCATATAGCTCATGAAGATAATCTACAATATTTAACACTGAAACATGCGGTTTACCATATAATAGGGTGTACCGGAATATGCTGATAACTAACAAATTGATAAGTTACCTCTCTCTGGCGTGAGGCGAAATGCTTGCTAATTGGACCTGTATATAGCCGAAGAATGGATGAGTGGCTGCTAGTATTATACTTACATCATTTTTCAGATTGCAGAGTTGAATCTCTAGAAAATATATAGAGCTCTTGCCTCAATTTATTGCAGAATTCTCGCCTAATGATATAGATGAATTAATATGAGTGTTTAAAATAAGGGACCGTTGTTTATGATGTTATTTAAATGTTCTTCATAAAAAATAAATTATGTTATTAAAATATATTTTTGATATAATTTGTTTGTTTTATCTGTCTATGCCTCTTATTGTTGTATTCTTGTTGTTTTAATTGGTTATGTCTTTTTTATTTTTTGCTTTGTGTTTGTTTTTTTTTTTTATTGATTTCATTTATTTTTATTTCTACATTCATTTTTTTTTTTTTTATTTTTCTTTATGTAATGTTTATTCTTTGTTTTTTTATTTTTTTGTTATGTTATAATTTTAATCTTTTTTTTTTAGTGTTCTTGTACTATATCTCCGACCCCGAAAAGTTAGTAAAAAAAGAAGCATATGTTATGCTATGGTTATCAAAGATAGTGTCAAAATATGACAGTAGAATCAATAGACAATAGATGCAATAGGTCATAACCTCAGATAGATCGGGTTGACGGTAGCGGATAGTGCTGTGCGATTTACTGAGGTTCGACTGAGTTGTATGCGTCTAGTGTATGGTAAAGCGTAAATTTTACGTCTATTATAAACTATAAACAAATAAAATGTTTTTAGTAAACCAAAAAGTTTTAAAGAAATAATATTAAAAATAAATAAGCTTTTTAAAAAACAAAAAGTTTTAAAGAAATAAAATTAAAAATAAATAAAAGTTTTTTAAAAACAAAAAGTTTTAAAGAAAATGAAATTAAAAATAAATAAAAGTTTTTTTAAAAACAAAAAGTTTTAAAGAAATGAAATTAAAAATAAATAAAAGTTTTTTAAAAACAAAAAGTTTTAAAGAAAATGAAATTAAAAATAAATAAATAAAATAAATAAATAAACAAACACAACGCTAAACTGATTTGTTAAATGAATATTTACCGCTTCATCTTCGTACCTGTTCGTTCTGTATGCATTGTTAGTTACGGAATTAGGTATGGAACTTTGTCATTGCTAGCAGTTTAAATGTTATGTTAGCCTGGGAGGTTGAGGAGGCTGGGGAGGCTGAGGAGGCTAGGGAGGGTAGGTAGGGTGGTTTGATTTATATAAAAACGTAAATTTTTTAAGTTATAAACTTAAAAATAATAAAAAATGTTTATCTTTTGGAAAAATTTTTTTTTAATTTTTTTTAATTTTTTTTTTAATTTTTTTTTTAATTTTTTTTTCTGTATAGGATACTATCATAATAGGTTACAATTATAAGAAAGGTGTATACCAAGTTTCGTCGTTCTATGTCAATATTTCAGGTTTGGGGGCCGGATGCCCCCCTTTGGGTGTGTACGGCTATTTAACCCTCTATATGATGTGGGTACATTATATGAAGGGTATATACCGAGTTTCATTGTTCTATGTCAATTTCCTATGATTGAGGGGTTACCACGCCACTCTGGGGTGTGTACGGTTATTTAACCCCCTATATGATGTAGGTACATTATATGAAGGGAATATACCGAGATTCATCGTTCTACGTCGATATTCTAGGTTTGGGGGGCAGAATCCACCCGTGGGTGCTCATGGTCATTTCACCTCGTCTACAGCATGGATACCTAATATGAGGAGTGTATACCAAGTTTCAACCTTCTACGTCAATATTCAATGTTTAGGGGGCTAGTATCCCAACATGACGGAGGCACGTTTATGTAACCTCATCTACAATGAAGATACCTTATATGAAGATTGTATTCCGAGTTTCAGCTTTCTAGGTCAATATTCAATGTTAGAGGGGTTACCACCCCACTCGGGGGTGTGTACGGTTATTTAACCCCATATACGATGTGGGTACCTTATATGAAGGGTACATACCGTGTTTCATCGTTCTACGTCGATATTCTAGGTTTGGGGGGCCAGCATCCCCCCATGAGGATGCATGGTCATGTACCCTCGTTACAGTGAGCTTACGTTATCCCCAAACAGGGTACCAAGTTTGACAGAGATACCATGTCTCAAACTCTAGCCAGGGGGTGGTGCGAGACGGTGCGGGACGGTGCGGTGCGTGCATTATACGACGATAATATATATATATATATATATATATATATATATATATATATATATATATATATATATATATATATATATATATATATATATATATATATATAGGGAGTCGGAACCGGAGTCGGAACGATGCGGAGTCGGAATCGGAGGCTGAGCTGGAACCGGAGTCGTGGGCTGAGCTGGAACCGGAGTCGGAGCTGGAGGCTGAGCGGTGCGGAGATGGAACCGCAACAGAAGGACCTAGGGGTTGAGCGGAAGGCGGCTCAAAAATTGAAATATTTTCGGTGGTTCAAATCGACGTAATAATAATAATAATAATAATAATAATAATAATAATAATAATAATAATAATAATAATAATAATAATAATAATAATAATAATAATAATAATAATAATAATAATAATAATAATAATAATAATAATAATAATAATAATAATAATAATAATATAATAATAATAATAATAATAATAATAATAATAATAATAATAATAATAATAATAATAATAATAATAATAATAATAATAATAATAATAATAATAATAATAATAATAAGTCAGAGGTTGAACAGGAGTCGGCTCAAAAATTGAACCCTTTCAGGGTTCAATTTTTTTCAATAATAATAATAATAATAATAATAATAATAATAATAATAATAATAATAATAATAATAATAATAATAATAATACAGCTCAACAATAGAAAAAATAATAATAATAATAATAATAATAATAATAATAATAATAATAATAATAATAATAATAATAATAATAATAATAATAATAATAATAATAATAATAATAATAATAATAATAATAATAATAATAATAATAGGACTGCTGAACACCTGGCTTAATAATAATAATCTTTATTTCCGGTTTAGGCCTAAATCGGAAGCTGCAACAATGGCGTAACCCCATTATTTCAGCTACGCTCTAAGAGGGAGGTACCCCCTATATACATCCTAGAGACTTGAAAAATCGCCAGTAAGCAGTCTAACACCTCAATAGAACATATATTAACAAATATTGGTAGCTCTAAGAATGAACCATCTTCAGTCTTTTTATGGACAATAACATTTAACGTCCCATAATTTAAATTTATTATATATATATATATATATATATATATATATATATATATATATATATATATATATATATATATATATATATATATATATATATATATATATATATATATATATAAAAACATAACTACTTTCTTTATGTCATAACCTTTTAATTAATACCTAAAGTAATCTTTGTCAAACTCATCCATGATAAAGATGTGTATACGTAGATATATATATATATATATATATATATATATATATATATATATATATATACTAACCACCATACTCTTTCTTCATACCCTATATATATATGGTAATTCTGTAGACACACACATTTTCATACCAAAATATTATATGTTAAAATATTGTCCGAAAAGAGCACCAAATATTCATTCTTCTCAAAATATTGTCCGAAAAGAGCAGTGAGTCACTCGAGTTCAACAGTCAGTCAGTCGAGTTGTCAATGACTCGTTTTATAAATAATCCATAAAAAGAGCAGCTGACTCAAAGAAACAAAATAAAAAAGCATCAACAAGTGTTAAAATGTTTTTAGTGCATAAAATGAATGTCTTAGATTTAGCAGCCATATGTGCCGAAGATTATTCGTTGTTGGCATTTTTACAATATTTTAAATTGATTTTGTGTGAAAAAAGTGTTTGACATGTGATCAATATTGTGAAATTATTAAAGTTAATGAGGTGTTTAAATTTCGGTGTAAAATTAGAACTTGTAGAAATATTTATACAGTTTCTCCTGATGGTTATGGTTTAACCGGGTGCGTATTTCTTACGAAAAAGCGTTGTATTTAATGTACTATTTTGTTAATGAGGTAACAGTAACACAAGTGTGCGAATTTTTAGATCTTAACGAGAAAACAGTTATTGATTGGTTTAATTTTTCAAGAGCCAAGGTAATAGTATATTAAACTTTCGTAGCTTATATGCATTATATGTTTTTGATTCATTTTAAATTATTGTAGGTGAAATTTACAATCCCTTGTAGGGGCCGAGCCAGGCAACACATTGATGGTTATTTAGCATCGTATATATTTTTCCGTAACGTCAAAAATCGCAACGTTTCACAGAATTTTGTGACACTATTGGCAAGTTCAATAATTAATGCAAGGTAAATTTTTAAAAACAATTTTTTTTAGGGGCCTCGATGCGATGATTAGAGCCTAGTTGGGGGCTTTCATAATCCGGGTCTTTAAGGAATGTTCCTCATGGATTTCTTTTCATTCAGAACCCCAATATTTAAGGAGCTTCGCTAATTTTAATCTCTTTCCTTCATACCTTGTTGATAAAATCATATTTAACTTCCTTGAGAACCATTTTAGGCTACCTACTCCCACTTTTGATGTCCCTAAACAAAAAATTTACCTGAAGATTTCTTACACAAGTCGGTTCACCGACACCCTTATTAGAACCCTCAGACCAATATTAATGAGACACTTCCCATTTGCCACCTTTATTTTCATTCCTACTAATAACTTCAAAATTAGTAACTTTTTCAGATCTAAAGATTTAATCCCTAAAGAGTTGCACTCCTCGATAGTCTTCTTGTATAAGTGTGTTTTCTGTAATGCCCGCTATGTAGGTCAGACAGGCCTACAACTTTGCTTCAGGATTGCCAAACATAAGGGTTTTTCTTTCTGCACCAATTTTCCTCTGTCCTCGCCTGAATTTTCATCTATACGTAGTCATAGCCATGAAAAAGACCATCCCATCACTACCAATGACTTCTCGATTCTTGCCTCCCTCACTGATTCTCGCGACAGGAAAATCTTGGAGAGCCTCTACATTCATGAACTGGGGCCTGAACTCAACTCTGATTTATCTTCAATCAAACTTAATTTATTTTAATTTTAATTTAATAATTTTCCTTATATATGTCTTTTATAATTTTCATTTTATTATACTGTTATAAATACTGATTTTTAAGTTTAGTAAGTCCCAAACAACCAATCATTTTATGAATAATTTTGGTATAAATAGTGTTCCGATCATCTTGTCCATTCACTCTTTTGGTTGATCCAGTTATGTAAGGTTAGTAAAATTTTTATATATTTTTATATGTTTATAATTTTATATTTTATATATTTTACATACTTATATAATCGCAAATATTGTAGACATTGTTTATTTATAATTTATTATTTACTTAGAGCTGATGATGCGCTTAGCTATTTCGCGAAACGTCCTTAATAATCTATGGCACTCTCCTTTGGTGTTTGTCTTTCTGTTCATCTTTATATATATATATATATATATATATATATATATATATATATATATATATATATATATATATATATATATATATATATATATATATATATATATATATATATATAATATATATATATATATATATATATATATATATATATATATATCAGGCCCGTTTACAGGAATCGGGGAAGCACAGTATGCCGGGCCTCCTCTGAAAAAAAATAAAAGCAAATAAATCAACTAATGTAAGAAAATAATTCAAATTACTATTTATTACTTTTAAAATAATGTTTTAAATGTTATACAAGGACGCTAATTTTACATTAAAATCATTTATTTTCTTCCAGAAATATTACTTTTCATAAGGATCATTGACTGGAGGAATTTCGATTTGTTCCTCCGTAGAAAGCGTAATTATAATGCTTTCAAAGCGGTTGTCATGGCAACGTAAAGAAACCTTATTCTTACTTGTCTATTTTGAGGATTTTCCACAAAGCCTCCTTTCGAAAACGTCATAAATGACTTCTTCCAAAATTGGCAACACTACTCATTAATAGAGTTACCAATTTGTAAAATATATTAGAGAAGTAAGATAATATAAAGAAGATAATTTTTTTAAAATTAATTAAAAAAATAATTTAAATATATATATATATATATATATATATATATATATATATATATATATATATATATATATATATATATATATATATATATATATATATATATATATATATATATATATATATATATATATATATATAATATATCGAAAATAAACCTAACTTATATATATATTAGGAATGTACCGGAACCAGGTTCCGGCCGGAACCTCGATTTTTAGAAGGTTCAGGTTTCGATTAGTTTAACAGAACTTTTTACTTTTTCTAAATGTCTTTCTTTAAAATTCAGTAAACCGATATATCAATTTTATAGGTTATGATTTTACGCAAAAAATAATATAGAAAATTGATATATGTGAACAAATATCATGATAAAATGACCTCGACTCTATAGTTTCGAAAACTTTAAATATGAAACAATATTTTCACACTCGAACCGATAGCTTTAATACTCTAGAACAATGTTTTTTTTTTTTTTTTTTTTTTGAGATTTTTAATTTTTAAATTTTTTTTTTAATTATTATTTTTATAAAATTAGTAAATAATCCTAATTATTACCAAATTAATAATAAGTTTAGTACATATAATTATTATTTAGTTTAATTAAGTTATTTAAATTATATATATACTGTATATTATCTGAGTACTCTAATTTTATTTATTTCTTTATTACTTGAAACTACATTGATGAATTTACTTATTAAATAGATGAAATATACTTGTCATTAATTAGGTAGGTGATAGCTGTGATTAAATTATTAATTAAAAAAATTTGCCTAAAAAAAAAAAAAAAAAAAAAAAAAAAGTCATGATTTTTTATAAAAAAATCACGTAAAAAAAATCAGTTGATTTAAATCATTTGATTTCTTTTGTGCCAACCCTGCTCTTGAATCTAGACCTGGGGATAAATAAAATTTGTACAGGGTATTATTATTATTATTATTATTATTATTATTATTATTATTATTATTATTATTATTATTATTATTATTATTATTATTATTATTATTATTATTATTATTATTATTATTATTATTATTATTATTATTATTTGTGTGTGTGTGTGTGTGTGTGTGCCATATTCTTTTGTTATTTAGATTATTATTAAATTCTGATGTCTTGATTCATATATAATCTCAGTTTGCTGTATCACATCCGTTTTCGTGCAATCATGGATCCCTATTTTGCATATTCCCTAGGAATGACAAAATTCATGTGCGCACTACGTAGGCTGTATAGACGTTACAATCCCGCATATATCTACAGTAGCAGCATGTGGATAACTTTAGTACGTCTACATGTATGGATGCCAATGACCTGGATGATGTCTATCATACATTTGAAATACAGTCGGATGGTCCGTCATTGTTTACCCAGGGTGAACTGAACGATCTTGTACGAGGGTTGTATTTGCCGAAGTTGTCCTCTGAGCTGTTGTCTTCGAGGTTACGCTGAAAGCAGGCCTACTGGACCATGGCACAAGAGTAACATTTTATCCGTAACAGAGAAACAGAGCTGCGGAGGTTCTTCCAGTCAGATGGTAACCTTGTGCATTGCAGTGAAGTTGCAGGCCTACTACTCGTTATGGGGACCCCAGCATACGATGTACGTGAGAGTGGCGACTGTTTATTGACACTTCCAAAGAGCAGTTTAAAGTGTGTGTTGTTACACAGCGGCAACAGATAATAGCTTCGGTTTAGTAGGGTGCACAAATTTACGGATGAGAGGGTAATGCAAATGTCAAGACAGTTTGGAGGCCACCACAATATCAGGTACATGGATGGTTAATATGCGTCAACCTCAAAATGGTAAACATTCTGCTCGGTCAGCAAGCAGGTTTCACCAAATATCCCTGCTTCCTGTGCTATTGGGACAGTCGGGCGACAAAGGATCACTGGGCCAAAAAAGAATGGCCACTGAGGGAAACCTTGACGCCAGGTGACAGGGACATCGTACGTGAACCACTGTGCAGAGAGAAATCATCATCTTACTTCCACTACATATAAACTTGTTTTGATGAAACAATTTGTGAAGGCCCTAGACCAGCAGTGGTGAATGTTTCCGCTATATATGCTCAACGTTTCCTGGTCTGAGTGACGAGAAGAAAAAAGCTGGGATATTTGTTGGCCCACAAATACGGACACTCCTCCGTGATGCTGCCTTTGCTACAACAATAACTGTATTAAAGGCAAGTTGTGGAATGCTTTTTCAGATGTAGTACAGAATTTTCTGCGGAACAGGAAAGCCGAGAACCACTAACACTGTACAGGAACTGCTAGACAATTTTCATTCTCATGAATGTAGAATGAGTATAAAGTTGCACTACTTACATTCTCACCTAAGAAAATTTCCGGTAACTTAGGCGATGTTACTGATGAGCAGGGTGAACGCTTCCATCAAGATCTAAAGTTCATGGAAGAACGTTACCAGGCAAGTGGGTTATCAATATGATGGCCGACTATTGTTGGAGCTTGATGAGGGATATTCCAGACGCTATGCACAGTAGATCGTCTACGAAGAGAAAGTTACTACCATCGTAGGTATGTTTACATTAACTAAACCCATTCCTTCTACTATAATCATTGTTGTCCCATTTTACCCTTTATTCATAGTTGTATTATATGTTTAACATATATCTATCAAAGACATGTATCATATCATTGTGATTTGTTTCTCTCCCTTCATATATCCAGTATATATATATATGTATATTATATAGCCAATATATATATGTAATATATGTATATATCATATCTAATAATTTAATTAAGCCAGCATATATATATATATATGTATAATAATATAATATAACAATAATAATATTCTTTTTCTCTATCTATATATATAATATATATATATATATATATATATATATATATATATATATATATATATATATATATATATATATATATATATAACCAATAATATATATAATAACTATATATATATATATATATAATATATATATAATATATAACATATATGTATATGTTTGACAATAACTGCTAACCAGCAATAATATACTATCTCTTTATCATATATATAGTAACACACTATATATATATGTATATATAATATTAACTATATATAATATATATATGCTATAATAATAATATATATATATATATATATATATAATAATATATATATGTATAATATATACATATATATAAAAATAATTTTATATATGTATATATATATATATATATATATATATATATATATATATATATATATAAATATATATATATTAATAATAATATATATATACGTTATATGTGTATATATACCCAATAATAATATACTCAACTGCTGTATAATAATATATATATATATATACATATATATATATTTATAACTAACTATCTATATATATATGTATATATATATGTATATATATATATATTATAACATATATATATATATTGTATATATATGTGTAATAATATATATATACTATATGCGCACTAACAACCAATAATAACATGTATATAATATGCTCTCTTTATATATATAACAATATCAACAACAACAATATATATATGTTGCTGTAATATATATATAGCAATATTTCGCTATATATTTATAGCTGTATATAAATAAATAATATAAATATATATATATATAACATAGCGCAATAATAACATATAATAATAGTATAACCAGCATATATAATAATAATATAATATATATATATAGCAATAATAATAACTATATATAATATATATAACTATATATCTGTATATATATATAACAATATATGTATATATATATATATATATTTGCGTGGCAGCATAATATATATGTATATATATATATAATAATATATATATATAATAATAATATATATATAATATAATATATATATATATAATATATATATAATAATATATATATATATAATAATAATATATGTATATAACCAACCAATAATAATATGGCATATATGTATATATATAATAATAATAATATATATATATATATAATAATATATGTATATCTTTCAATAACCAATAGCAACATATATATATTGTATAATGTATATAATAACATATATATCATATATATATATAATAATAATATAATATATATATATATGTATAATGTATATGCATATATATGTATCATCATCTGCTGTAATCTTCAACTTGTAACAATATCAGCAGCCAGCAGTAACCAATAACCAGCAGTATTATATAGTAACCAATAGTAGCTCTATATAATGTAACCAATAATAATATAATAATGTATATATGTAATAATAATAATAATATAATATATGTAGCCCTAATATATATGATTTATAATAATATAGTAATATAGTAATTACAACAGCTCAACTATAATAATATAATATATATAATAACAACCAATAATAATAATAATATATGTAACAACAACAATATCTAATTTATTGCTCCAATAACCAATAATATAATAATATATATAATAATAATAATAATAATAATAACCAATAACCAACAATATATATATATATGATATATCTATATAGTATCTTTCTTCATAATATATATGTATATATATGCATATATAAATACATATTTATATAATATAATATATATATATATATATATATATATATATATATAATATATATATATATATATATAATATATATATATATATAATATAATTTATATATATGTAACCAATAATAATAATAACTAACAATAATATATATATATATATAATAATATATATAATAATATATATAACTGTATATATATATAATAATATATATATATATGTTATATATACATTATATATATATATATATAATAATATATAATAATATATATATATATAACCCAGCTCATTAGTAACAGTAGCTTGTAGTATGCCATGTAATGTGTATGTATATATTAATAATATATGCTAATATGCTATCTATGCTGCTCCAATAATGTAATAATATGTATATATGTAATAATATAATAATAATATATATAATAATAATGTAATAATAATAGCATAATATGGATAGTAATATGTAATATGTATGTAATAATAATAATATATATTCAGCGCAGTAACAACAACAACCAGCTGCTGTAATATGCTCTTTAACCAATAACAACCAATATGTATTATGTAATAAGTAACAACAACAATAACCAATAATAACAACCAATAATAATATCAATAATAATATAATAATAACATAATATATTATAATAATAATAACTAACAATAATAAAATATGTATGTATCACTCATAAATCAGTATATGTATATATATGTATATGTATGTATCTATTGGCATATATGGCATAATATATGTAATAACAATATATGTAATAACTATAATATATATATATATGTATATATGTATATATATATAATATACACTAACCAATACTATGCTGCTGCTGCAACCAGCAGCTGGCACAATAGCCAACCTGTAGCCAGCAAAATACACGGTCGCTGCTGGGTGTATTCTGGAACAAACATACGCGATTGTAGCGGTAGCTGCTGCTGCTGCTGCTAACAACAATATTAACAACCAATAATAATGTATATGTAATAATATGTATATAATATAGCATAATATAATATATATATGTAATGTATGTAATGTAGTAATGTATATATGTAATATATATATATATATGTATATATATATATATATATATATATAATAATAATATAATAATAAATAACAACAATAATAATAATATATAATAATAACATAATAATATTAATATAATAACATGTATATACATATATGTGTGTATATAGCAATGTATGCCAATAATAATAGCCAACCTTTCTTCAATATATCAACTGTATAGCTAACAACA
The DNA here is from genome assembly GCA_015478945.1 of Trachelipus rathkii. Taxonomy (NCBI): domain Eukaryota; kingdom Metazoa; phylum Arthropoda; class Malacostraca; order Isopoda; family Trachelipodidae; genus Trachelipus; species Trachelipus rathkii. Next base: position 1,248 of record JABUQX010060861.1, on the reverse strand, counting down.
GCAATATGCTTATGTATGTAGCATAACTATGCTGCTATGTAATATGTTTGTAGTATAACCAACCAACCTTCAATATATAACCAATATATAGCAGCAATAATAGCAGCAATAATATATATATATAATAACATGTAATCCTTCCCCAGAGGAGGAAGGAGGAGGAGGAGGGAGGGAGGAGGAGGAGGAGGGAGGAGGGAGGAGGGGGAGGAGGAGGAGGAGGGAAGGAGGAGGAGGAGGAGGAAGGAGGAGGGGAAGGAGGAGGGAGGAGGGAGGAGGGAGGAGGAGGAAGGGAGGAGGAGGAGGAGAGGAGGAGGGAGGGAGGAGGAGGAGGAGGAGGAGGAGGAGGGAGGAGGAGGAGGAGGAAGGAGGGAGGAAGGAGTCTGAGAAGGAGTCAATTATCAAGCCATTATAAGAGAAATCTTTATGAAATAATTGATAATATCATCATTCAGATGAGGGCAAGATTCTCAAATTTATCTGCCTTAAAATCCATACAGTCAAGGAATTCAATAAAATTCTCTAACTTCCAAAATAAGTTTCCTGAAGAAGCTTTAGATTCTTTAATGGCCACGTATGGTATCTTTTTTGCCAGATCATTTTACGTAATGAATGCTTATAAATGATTTTATAACCAACAAATGCTAATCTCTTTCGGAACAAAGGACATTCAAATTATTTTAAAAACCATCGTAGAGAACGATTCACAAGATGGGTTTCCTGAATCTTATGGGCTTTTTAGTCTGATCGCCACAATTCCAGATAGAACAACATCTGTTGAAAGGGATTTTTCTTGCCTAAATCGTATAAAGACATCCCTCCGAAACACGAAGAGTCAGGGCAGACTGTCAAATTTGGCCCTACTTTCCATAGAAACAGAACTTTTAATTAAGTTATCAAATCATCCATCCTGATATGAAAATATTATAAATAAGTTCGCAGAAGAAAAGGAAAGAAGAATTGATCTTCTTTTCAAGTAGCTATAGTTGGTGAGTACTTTACATACATTTGTATCCCATTTTCATATATATATATATATATATATATATATATATGAATTTATATATATATATATATATATATATATATATATATATATATATAATATATATATATATATAACATTTTAATTATTTTGAAGTATGTTTTCGGTTCACGAGCCGCTACTTAGATATATATATATACATATATATATACCTTATATATATATATATATATATATATATATGCTATATAATATATATATATAGC